>JAPMUY010001323.1:0-177524 GCA_026901105.3 Galaxias olidus
CACCTCCACTCTTTACGCACAAACACGCTTTCATCGACATGCAAAGTAGCTGAAAGGCTCCCTGTTGCTGACTAGGGACTCGGGGACCGGGAAGAAGAAGAAAAAAAAAAAAAGGTTCTACGCCAGAGCGGTTCCCCATACACAGCCTGCAGGTAGAGACAGGTCCCAACTGGCTGCCCAAACCTCACACAGGCAACAAAGCATTGGCCGTGTGTCTGTGTGCTGTGCCTGGCTTACTCTGGCAAAGGGCCGCTCCCCCGGGGGTTTGAAGCCCAGTCTGCCCCCCCCCCCCCCCCCCCCCCACCACCCTCTGCTCTGCTCTGCTCATGCCTGACCTTTCAAGACTGTAATGTTATCACATGTCACACGCAGGCCTGCTGGAAACCATCTGCCAGCGTCACCACTCACAACTCAGACCAGCCCTGGCTGGGGAGGCCCACCACTGATTCTAACTGGTTAAGTGTTCAGCAGGTCTCACTTACACTTACACACACACGCACGCACGCGCACACGCACGCGCACACACACACACACACACACACACACACACACACACGCACGCACGCACGGACACAGGCAGACACACAGTGACACACGAGTGCCCTCAGAGACCCTCGTTTGGGAACACGGTCCATAAACAGACTCCTCAATTAGAGGAAAGGGCTTTCACACTGAGACATGAAGTTCCTGGGCTAAGAATAACAGGAGGCCAGTCCGCGTGAGGAAGGGCTAGCCTGGGCTGCCACACCAAGGGCAGAGTGTGAGCCCCGAGGAGCCTTAACGCTAATCCTGAACGCTCCACGTATATAGCTCCACCTCAGGAGATTATGTTTGGGATCCTCAGTGCGACACCTTAGCTAATAAGGGTGTTTTTAGAGAGTGAAACTAATCTGATTAACATTATCCCGGGCTGGCTTGGAGAGAGAATGTACACCGCAGCTAATGAGGGCTGGGTATGTTATTTTTTGTCATTATCGCACACACTTTTCCCCTTAATTTGGATGCTTGGGTGTACAGATGGATAGCCTCGTAGTGTTTCCTCAGACGAGGCGGAGAGCAGACTTACGTATCCAGCCACTACAAAGGCTCGGAGATTTATTACAACCAGATTTGTTCTTAAAAGTGAAATATGAGCGAGCTCCACTGTCTGAAAATTGAATCGCTCCATAAACGGAGCCAGTACAAAGCTAAGCCCTGATTCTCAGCCCCAAGGCCCCGGCTCCTCGCAAACCCACGCACTCCTCGTCTCAGAAGAAGAGATAAAGCCCCGTGCTTAGGCCGCTCTGAGAGACTGTCCGAGAGCCGGCAGACACAAAGGACACCACAGGGAAAAGGGGCCACTGTGGGAGCCATCTGGAACCCGGAGCAACAGGACCGGAGGAGTGTTCTCCCCGCGGCTTCATGGGGATCTGACAGGAATCAGCGTGGGCCAGACTGCTAACGCGTCAACCTCCCATAACATCAAGGGTCTTCCTAATACAGCCCCGCACAGGCTCCAGATAGGGGGTGTCTCGTACGTAGCATGATGATGTCAGATGGGGGCCCATGTTCCACTCAGCTATGTCCAATGAAAGCTTGCCGTGCACATAACTGAAGTGGTTTACTCACAAGTACTGAACTTTCAGATTCAGGGGAACGTAGACTTTGTCCAGAACCATCTTGTGCCTCACTCATCAAGAGAAGTTGTTCAGTAATGGACGGAAGCAATAAACAGCTTGTCCGTTCTAGACGACTAGGCATGAATAAAAAAATGAATGAAGTTTGACTCATTAACACATCCATCTGCATTGCCCCATTCTAAACGATTGTTGAACTTGGACAGTAAATAACTTGACCTAAATAAAGCAGCGGAAATGAGTGGGAAAGGGTGCTATATTTAGAAAAACAACTAACTGAGGACAAAGAAAAGAGAGAGAAAAAAACACATTGGTGGCTGCTTTAGTTAAAAGACTGTGCGGTATGGCTTTGGGCTTGTCAGATGAGTGCCGTACAGTAATCAAACGTTATTACTGAAGTCTAAGGAAGGAACAGAGGAGCTTATGATGTGGCAGTGCTTCAGAGACTCTTGGAATACTGTAGGGCGAGGATGTATGTGTGTGTGTGTGTGTGTGTGTGTGTGTGTGTGTGTGTGTGATGTGGGGCTAGAGAGTGAGGAGAGACCTCAGCGCTCAGCTTGGGGCGTATAATCTATGGTTCATTTGCAGCTTTTCTCCCCAGTATGACAAGCCGTTTACAAGACGTAGCCTCTGCCGCTGACCCAGTTCTGAGTGGCTGCGTCTGGCGACAGGGCCCTGCCTCCCCATCAGGCCCTGCTCCTCGTCTAACTGACGAGAACACCGCTACCCTCTGCCTCCATGAACTGTGTGTGTGTGTGGGGGGGGGGGGATAGGTCGCCCTGACCCACTTTTCTTCCCTTTCTTCCTTCACGAGATCGTGCGAGGAGTTCTGCAGAGAATGATCGAGAGAGACAGAGAAAGAGAGAGAGAGAGCGAGAGGACAAAGAAAAGGGAGAAAAAAAAGGCTACTAGCCCTGCGAGTCCCAGTGCTTTTGAGATTGCGCTTCCGTGGCCTTTGAAACCGCAGTGAAACTCATCAGCTGGCCTGTATGTACAGTGAAATCCTCCCACGCCTTAATTCAACAACTGCTCCCGGGGCTAAACAGACTACTGCCTCCCCGCCCCTCCACCCCTCCCTTCCCGCTCAGAGCTAGGCATTACTTCATAGGTTACTCGGAATACCAAATGGGAGCCTTGGCCTTGTTTAAACACACAGGGGCTTTTCCACTCCTTTAACACTCAGGACGGCGTACACACACACACACGCACGCACGCACGCACGCACACACACAAACCTGGCCAGCTCAGCCATTAGTGTTTCCAGGCCAGGGAGATATTACGGGTCAGGCTTGCCCTAATGCCTGGCATGACACTGTCGCATGAATGTCAGCGGAGGTCAGGGCAGCTCATGATATCGCGCAACCCTCACTCATGCAAACCGCTCTTCATTAAGCCGCACTCACTCATGCGATGGCGCCGTAATCCGTCCCTGCATTAGCAACAGTTCTCCTCGGTTGGAGACAATTGCGGACAGCCCAAACCTGTCAAAAGTCTGACTCTAGAGTAAAAAAAAAGCCAAAGAGGCAAAGGAATGGTCCAACACATTGACGGACAGAACACCCCCTCCCAGTTGGCTTAGCTCAGAGTTAGCGTGCTTTAGCCTTTCATTGTCTATGTGAGGGCGGCCATACAAGCACACCTAATACACCACGTTGGCACACCATGAGGACGCATGCGTTCTCAGGGACATTAGCCATCGCCTGACACACTACTTTAAAAAAGGCACAGAGGCGATGGCCTGCCCGTATACTTTCAGCAGTCAGTGCTTAGCCTCTGCGTGCTAACGTTGACCCACTGTGCACGGCCCTCATAGTGCCTCAGAGACAAGACGCAGAGCCTGCTGCTCCACTTTCCCTGACTGCCAGCTGCACTTCAAAAACATCCCTTTCCAGAGGGAAAGAAAAATAACCGACCCAAACCATTGTCTCATTAGAGCAGGAAACCTGTGAAAAGAGAACGCGGCCAGTACAGAGGATAAAAAGAAAGACAAGAAAAACCAGTCCCTATTCTGAGCAGCTAGCTCGCGTTAGATGTGTTCCTCTGGCAGGGGGATGCCGGAGGCTCCAGTTAAAAGGGCCAAGTGGAACAGTATAAAGCTGTTTGGGGTGTATGTAGGTCAGGCCCTGCCTCCTCCTAACTACCAAGGTCAGCGCTGAATGGAAGGGCAGGTGGCTTAGTGAGAATGAGGCCCCGGCTAAACCACAGTCGTCTGGCTCCTGAGCCAGCACCAGCCCCAGACATGTCAACACAGTTACACAAGAACACCGGCTCCCCCTACGCTCACCACAGGTGGGTGAGGGTGGCCAACACACGGATTGCACAATCCTTTCGCTTCAGCCAGGTTTCAATGTTAATGTTTTGTTTTTTTCAGAAGTCTACTAGGCCAAAGTACATTTTTACCTGTCCCCGGGCCCTAAACAAATCGTTTTATTCATTAGCGGTTATCAAATAACAACAAAGACTAAAGTTACTCTTTTTTTTTACCTACTAGATCTACAATCCCGAAGAGGCATTTAACTGGCCCCGGGGCAAGCCTTTTTGTTGAACCATGCCTTCAGCATCCATTACTCTCTATAACCCAGGCCGGTCTGGGTTAAAAATACTTGCCATGTGTGTCAGCTAAACCTGGGCTACTGTAGTTCAATCCCCTTCCTTTACATGGCATGTAAATACAGTAACCTAAGAGGAGGGCCTCTGCGGCACTAATGCTGAACTTTGACACGCAAATAGACTTACACAAGCCTCGGTATACTCCAGCCATGTCTCCTCTGAATGTACACATTCATCTTAATGTGCACAGGGCTTATGGGTCAAAGCGTTCAGATCAAACCCCTAGGCTTTACGCTGAAGCCACCCACACACACACACACACACACACACACACACACACACACACACACACACACACACACACACACACACACACACACACACACACACACACACACACACACACACACACACACACACACACACACACACACACACACACACACACACACACACACACGTCCAAACTGAACGTTTTCCTTGATTCTCAACCGAAAGCTCACTCTTGTATTTCCACACTTCTTTTTAAATGTTGAACTCTCTTATCCCATGCCGATGCTTTTAGCTGAATGAAAGCCGGCATTTGATCCAAGCTTTGACCTCTCATTGACTATCCTAATCTTCCTGCACCGCCATATGGGTTGAAGGTGGGGGGCAGGGGGGTGGAGAGAGGAACCAGGGAGGGAGAACTCCCTGCCTTACTGTATTATTGCCCACTTCATGGAAATGGTGGCGTTTCATAGGGATGTGTTTATATGCTGCTAACACAGGGATCAAGTTCCATATTTACTGAGCACATATGGCAAACACGTCCGAGGGGCATAGATACCATCTCCTGCTCTTAAAAATACTGTGAAAAGCAGCAGTCTGTTCTGGGGAGAGGGAGCGAGCCAGCACCGTTTAAATAGAGAGAGAGAGAGAGAGAGAGAGAGTGCAAGAGGAGGAGGAGGGGGGGTGACCAAAGGCAACTGCAATAACATGAATCCTAGCTGCAGCAGCAGCCAGCCAGCCAGCCAGCCAGCCAGCCAGCCAGCCAGCCAGCCAGCCAGCCAGCCAGCCAGCCAGCCAGCCAGCCAGCTCACTGTGGACATGAATCACTTTGCTCGTGAAGCGACCTTCCCCTGACATATGCTGGTATCGGTGATTGAGAGTCGAGATGATGACTAAACCCGCTCGACCCGCGGCCGGGCCGACAGGGATGACTCGTGGCCTGCTGTCCGCTCAGACAGCGCCAGGGAACATCGAGCGCTCGCACAGCCACGTCGCGCTTGAACCCACCTCAACCCGGCGCGACCTTGGAGCGGTTGCCAAGCGGGGACAGCAAGCCCCTCCGGCCACACGCGGCAGCCCATCTTTCCAGCCCGCGTCCCGCCCACAGCCCCTGTGCCGCTCGCCCGCTGGACCAGCGAGGTCGTTCTGCTGGGAGCGGATTGACACGGCCCCAGGGTGAGGCGGGGTGAAGGGTGTCACATGATTGGATCTCCTTCTGGAGAGTTACTTATAAAAGCCTCCTCGGCAATCAGGTCAAGGTCGTGCTCTGGTCTCAACGCCAGAGGGGGGAGGAAAAAGACAGAGAGAGAGAGAGAGAGAGAGAGAGAGAGAGAGAGAGAGAGAGAGAGAGAGAGAGAGAGAGAAAGACCGACCAAGAGACACAGATTAAAAACAGAGAGAAAGACGATATGCAATGGCTCTATGCATTTATAGAGCACGAGGTAGATCACTTGAAAATGCAGGCAGTGATTCTATTAACAATATTCATCTCCATGCTTAGTGGACACTTTTATTCAAAGTCACTTACATGGTTATCAGTCTGGCACATCTTTTTTTTTTACGTTTCTACTGCTGGATATTTACTGGAGGAATCCAGGTTAATTGCCTTTGCTCAAGGGCAGATGAGAAGCGGAGTATGAGCCAGCAATCTTCTGGTCACCAGCACATTTTCCCTAAGTAATAGGTCACAGCGCTGCCTGCGGTTATCTGCCCCGCTCCCTCCAACAGCCTCGCGCACACAGGGCATGGTTGCAGGCTTCACAAACGACTTCAGACAAAAACCCCGGCCCTTTACCATTCGGTGCTTAAGTCTGCTCACAAAGCTGTGTTCAGGATGCACTGCACAACACCAGCGCTCTACTCAACCAATGGGCTCGCAAGAAAGTAGGACGAGTGGAGAACATGGCTTCCAACTACCTTCCACGACTTTGTTTTAGTGGCGCCCCCCCCCCCCCCCCCCCCCCCCCCCCCCAAGTAATTTTCAAACAGTAGTGTTCTTCTAGTTTGAGCAGACAAGTACCGATCGGGTATAATGGGATATGACTGCGGAGGTTTTAGGAACCTACACAACCTACACAACCTGCAGTACCACTCTGTTTTGTTATTACATTAAAATGTTGTGATTCTGCCAAAACATTGGCCACACCGTTTTGTTTTTAAGGGAGAATGGTATTGCTGAACAACTCCTCTCTCTCTAGCCCTTACTCTGCACTTCCACCCGCACAAGGTCCCCTGTTGCCCGGCAACCGCTCCGCTCATCACCAAAAAAAACCAAAAAGAGTTGCACCATTATACTCCAAGCAGTAAAAGCCACAGACCACAGCATATAATAGGGTTCAGGACATTCTCTCCAAACTCCACAAGTGAACGTTTAGAAGAGAGACACGATGGAAGCCTTGTGATGTCATGACGCTCTCTCTAAACGTGGCTCTCGCCTCGCCAGCATCTCCCCGGATACACGACTCCTTCAGTCCACCCAGACGGCCACGGCACACACAGACTTTTGGTTGTATTAACAGTAATCTATTCCTGAACCCAACACAGCGCACTATGAACTCCCAGACTGGGGCCGCCAAGGGACAAAGTTTATACTGCTTGAATTCTTCCAGAACGCGACCCTTCGTGGGAGGGATATAAATCTCAAGACACAATCTCCAAGCACATTCACCATATGCATCTCCCACCCCCTTCCTCTCCTGTCGTCCTGTGCTATATATCCATCATTCATTCATAAATTCTGAAAACTCCTCTTTAGCTAATTGCCTGGGAAAATTTAATTTCAAACGAAAGCTTTTAAAAGAGAAAGATATAATTAAGTTGCCGGGATCTCTCTTTATCCCCCCCCCCCCCCCTTGTCCAGGGGGCCAAGGGGACGTGTTCTTTGTGCTGTACTGCACCGCTCAGTGTCAGGAAAGTCATACATACAGCCATGTTTAAAGCAGAGTGTTACGTAAAGCCTCCCCCTCTGCACAGGCTTACTGCACCAGACGCTGTGTCCTTGCCTGGGCCGCTCAAGGTTCCCAAAAGGACAGGCTGCTAAGAAGTTGGGAAGGACGGGGCCCTGTGATAGGCTGGGGGGGGGGGGGGGGGGGGGGCACGGCTGCCTCTGATGGCCTTGGACTTTGAATTCTCCGCCAGACAGACTCATGCATCAATCCCTCAGCTTACAAAGACAAGCCACTAACCTTCACCAGGCCGGGGACTCGTCAGGAATGAGTGGCATTTTCACTTAGCCCCGGCTTCTGCCGGCTCTCCCTCCACATAACCTGGTTAAAATAAGACACAGTGGAGTAACAGTCGGCCTTAGTCCAGAAAATATTCTGCCGCCTTTCAGGCATTCTAATTGGACTTGGTGACCTGCTCTGACAACCTTTACACTCTTTAGACACCTAAGGGCACTTGAGGTCAGGAACACACAGATGAGAATAAAAAAAGAACACGGTAAGCTAAAACCAAAGTTAACCAATTGTCTACAATCGTTAAACATTATGTCATTGAGGCAGGAGCTCTACAATGGTTCTTGCACTGGGCGCAATGCAATTCTCTGACTGAAACTATGTGAATCATGTGGCCCAGTTCACGTCAGGAAAGCAGACTTTTGATCAAGCCAGACCAGATGACGAGGCACCACCCAATTCTTAACCTCAACGGTCTTTGTTGGCCTACTTTCTCTGAAACAATATTAAGTACACCGTAGGATTAGCATTGTACAGCAGAGTGAATACATGTCAGGTGTTGTGTTGCGTCGAAAAAGGCCCACGCTTTTGATTCCAAACGCAGTGCACCCCGCCCTCCCTCCCTCGCTCCCTCCGCCAGCGCCCTCCCTATCATGTCAGTGACATTGGCCTGATTGTGATGAAGGAGAGACCTTCCCCTTTTTTGACTGCTGCTGCCGCCGCAGCACTCTCACAGTGAGAGCAGCCTTCCTACTGCACCTCCACAGCCTGGGGGTAGCAGCTCTGCTACAGGAGAGCGAGAGAGAGAGAGAGAGAGAGAGAGAGGTGTGGGGGGGGGGGGGGGGGCAGTGGACTGTAGTGAGCACACTGGCCCAGCCAGGAAGATAGTCAGCTCCACTCACATCAGCCAGGAGGTGTGCTGCCTCAGACTACGTCTTGGCCTCCACCTCCCAACAGCCCAAGAGAGAATAGGACCAGCAAAGGCGCACACCACAAAGAAACATGGCAGCTCTCTGTTCTCAGCGCGCTCTGCTTCATTGGGTAGCAGGCACAGTTTGCCTCCACATCTGTTGTTTTGTTTTGTTTTAAATAAAGGGGAGCTTTGTGTGGGGGCGACATGCATCATTTCCCCAACCTCGCCGAAACAGACTTCTGGTTTTGCGTTTTTCTCCGCGACGTCTAAATACATTGCAACAATTAAAAGCAGTAACGATCAATAGGCGGGGATAATGGAGATGGCCTGTCATTGCACCAAGGCCAGAGTGAGGGGTGAAGGGGGGGGGGGGGTTCGTTCAACAGATGAGCCCTGGCCAGCCTCTCTCAGAGACTGCAGCAGGGCCCATCTTTCATCCCTCCGCTTCGCCATTTCAGCCAGGAGCCACTGCTATAAAGACGCATTTTAGCTGCTCCTGCCTAGTCATCAAAATTAGTCCCATTGACTTTGGTTGCATCCCGCTTGTAGATTGAAGTACATACAGGAGATACAGTAATTGTCTAAGAGTCGCAGACATGACACTATTCCACCCGCTGTTTCAAAATCTACTTCCAGTGAGTGTCCAAAATACAAAAGCCTAATCTGCTTAATCCATGACCAAGATAGCTAGTGGGTACAATTAATATGGTAGTACCACCGGAGTGCAGGCACCCAAAAGGATGTCTCTTTCAGTGTACCAATCCCCAAAAAAGCCCTCGTGTAAGTAAATCTTTGACTGGGACCACACGTTCACACTGCCTGGCACAGAGCTCTCATGAACGTGGCATGACACCTGTCACATCCAGCAGAGTTTACAGTGTGCAGATTGTTGACAAATGACCTTACACTGTCTGACACATGAGCCTTGAGTGTAATCAAAACAGCTAGCTTGTTTCAGACTCAGAAAAACAACACCCAACACACATAGGCCATTGACAACACAGGCACACCTATGTTACAGCAAAGTTATAGGCTTGATGTATTTCTCTGTTGCACTAAAGCAGGATCACAGGGGGGACGATAAGACTTGTTGTGGAGAAAAGGCAGCTCCTGGATATGAGACCAGAGTACAGAGTCCATTCTTGTGACTATTCAGCAGACCCAACATTATTTGCATATGGTCATTTGAATGTCCTCTGATTCAGTAGCAGTTTATTGCACATCACTCATCCGCGGTTCCCTGTAAAATAGCAGATGGCACAAGTACATTCAGCTGTATCCAATGTAGCAGCTAACTTGAGTCTCAGTGGGCACCCGGACAAGCAGATATTATTAAAGTAAAGTTTACCTTTAAAGTAGGGCTAAAAGGGAAGGCTGGTGGTTATAGTAATCTATGGCAACAGAGGACAAACTGAGCTACCTTGAACATCCTGTGCAAGTTCAGGTCAAATAATTAAGCAGCTTAAAAACTCAACAAAAGCAGGGCTAAAAGGCAGACCCCTAGACAGAGACAGCATTTAGATCATTTAAAAAAGTAACATTTTTTTCTCACCGCTTTACTCTGTTCAGCCATTCATTAAAGCTATACAGTGAGAAGCACTGCATTTCGTGAATGTGTTAATGTTTTTGTTTTCAAATATATATAAAGAAAACACGTTTGTTGGCACTGATAAAATGTGACCAATTCCAATCCCCCAGCCACATCTGTACCCTGAGGTTCCTGGCCCTTTGCCCCCTCAATATGTCTAGGTCAAATGAAGTAAGCAACGGAACTTGGCATACCATTTAACAAAATGTAAAGCACTGGATTTTATTCAGCAGCAAAATAGATTAGTAATACATATTTTGATATAAAATAAATGTTAGAGGCCAAATTGTAAAATAGGTGTCTTAATTATAAGAATCCCACCACTGTGCAAAATAGCAATCCAAACGTAGCAAAAAATGCAAAGAATAAAACAACAATGAAAACATCTGCGAGGGTTCTGTATGGTTTGACTCTGAAGATTATCAACAGAAGTGGTGGATACAAACATTTGTCAATCACAATGCATTTAAAGTAAAGGAATAATCTGATTTGTTAACGCTACGCCTAAAAAAATAACTCATTATTATATTATTGGTTAAGACTACTTTAGGGCTACAAAGTTATATCCATCACACTGTAACCAACAACTCTACTGACTCAATGCAGGTCTTTAAAATCATTCACGTTGACTTGCTACACATGTTCTCAACCGTGTTACAAACACAGTGCCACCATAGCACACTCCATGCAGTGACTATTTAGTGGTAATCAAAAAAAGAGTGAACCTAACAATCCGTCAGTCACTCCCATTTAATTTGAATTGTGATAAGTGGGGTTCTGTAACTTGGGGTTATCAGAAATCGTTCATATCTATTCGACAAACAGATCAACACATTTAAAATACATTTTTACTAGCCCGTCCCTTACCAATAAAAAAAGATACTCTGCAAGCGGCATGTTAGACTACGTCGTTGATAATTTCATGACTGATTAAAAAAAATGGGTCTTCTTCGCAAAACGCAGGGTAAGCTACTACATTTAGGCCTATGTCTATATCCTGCTGGGCAATGCGATTTTCAGGTTAAATAAAAAAATCTCAAACTAACAATGTACAATTTACGGTAAAATATCGTGTATGCCACTTAATCAAATTTAGTAAGTATCACGGCCTTGTGATTTATTCCGACTTCTTATACCAGGGATTTCATTGCTTTACGAGCACCCCAAACCCGGGCAACTTGCTCGGCTCGAGACAGTCTCTAATCTTAGATCCTTGAAAACATGCAATAAACACGTATGCTACGATCTATGACATCCACCCATTTTCGGCAGTCCTAGATTTTACTAATTTATAATGATTTTAAAAAAATGTCTATAATCTCAATATAGGCCTAACTCGACACGTACCTGCTTCGTTTTGTCTACCCCGCTGGCTGGCAGCAGTCCCCAGTCAACCGTACAGGCGCATCATTATTCGAGAAGAGCCAATTCCTCGGTTAGTCTCACTGAAAATGTCGCATTTCTCAGACGTAAGTTTATGATGAGAAACTACAGCTAAATGTATTATTTATTCCAAAAACATCTGGGATTTGAATCAAGCTGATCTGTCTCCACGACCTGAAGTCGAGTCTGACGGAATTGTTTATTCTCGGAATCCCCTTGCTCTCGAGAACTCAGTAGGCGACACTCCTCCTCTCTGTGTCGCTAACACCACCCTTAAAGGCACAATCCTTAATATTTTTTGTGAATTTCGAAAAGCTAACTAACTTTAGGCCGTTTACTTAGCTAGACAATGAGGCCAAAGTCAATTAGAAAAACAACAGGAATATTATCTAACTTTTTCAGTAGGTATTTTAATATGTTCGTTGTTCAGAACAAGCAGACAATATAAGAATTATACATCAACTTCTGTTTAAAATGAGTGCCTGCTAATACCTGCTAATAAGTTCTAGCAGCTATGTTATTCAATTTTGTGATAGCCTACTTTAACCATCACGTAACAGGTTTTTTTTTCATTCTTGGAGTTAAAATGTATGTTTTGTGGTCTCCTTAAAGAAAACATCCTTGTGTAGTGTAGGCCAATAACAAATGCAACTATTATATATAGTATCAGTGTGCAAGTAAATACGCTACAGAGTACAGACACTAGATGGATTCTACTTTTCTGATTGTAAAAAGGCATCTTCCTATTGTTAGGAAGCCACATTAGGCATGGTCTGTCCTACACACGGAGCACATGTGCTTGGTTGTGCTGAACGTGGCATATGTTTCAGGTTTGACAAGACTAGCGAGGTTAGAAGAGCAGTGGTAATAAACCATTGGTTTGTGTCTGTCTATAACCAGGGAATAACCAAACCCCCGTCATTTTAAAATGGTATAATCAAGGTGACATAAAAACAAAACGAAATGTATTACTATGAATAGATTCTATATTTATAGACCAAAATATTATTAAGATACATTTGTAAAAAAAAAACATGATTATTAATAATGCCTCCTGCTAGTGCTTCTAATAACGCAATAAGGGGATAATTGTAGTTTTAAAGTAGCTTTTTATAATTACATATCATTTGGTGAGTTTACTTTTCTATTGTCTAACATCTCTGGTAATCTCTGGTATCAACTCTAATGGCCCAAAGACTTCTATCTCTGAGTGGCCTTGAACAAAATGTCTCTAAGGACCTGGGGAACATCAGTGTTCTCTCATGAATAAAAAACACAACAACATAACCTACTTTTGCCCTTCGCTATTTCTTCCCTTTCTTGTAGCTATATTCCCTCCTCCCAGTACTCCACTATCACACCAGGTCATTTGATGCCCTCAGCAGCTACACACAGCTTGTTGTCTAAACTACTGTAACCTCACTGCAGTAATTAAAGAGTCATTTAGTTCATTGTCCGTGGTAAACAGAGGTGACACTCAAATTGTCAGTCATTGGATAACACTTTACAAGGTCACCATTCCTTGTATACAGTATGTTACCTACCAAATGCTTTTACCGTATAACTGGGGTTAACATAGATCTCTGACCAAGGTTCAGTTCAAATTGGCATTCATAAAAGTTATGGTTGCCCAAACAATATTTTATTGTTATGGTCTGGATGCACACAAATGACATGCCCTGTCCTATTGGTACCTGTTATTTTATTTCTTATTATCTTAAAATGAGAGGAAAAAACTGGCTCAGTAATTTAAATGCTATCTTTCGTAGTAACCTCTGAACTTAGAAGACCTTTCATCTTTGAACCTTAAGCTCAAATGCCACATGAATGGAGATACAATATCCTTCCTTTCATTCCCCACCCCCTCGCTCAGAAGAATTCCCTGACCTTTGACCCCAACGCTTTTCACAGAAATGTGGTTCGTGGAACTTTGACCTTTGCCCTCAGCGAAAGGCAGCCTGTGGCTGGTTTTTGTAGGGCATAAAGTTTAACTGAGTGATTCAGAAAAGGGTCTGATTAAAAATTTGATTTATTTTGTTGCAAAGAATATGCATTCGGTACAAAATTGTAGTCTATGATTTAAAAAGGTAAAGACAGATGAAGAATTACAAGTAGTAGTAGTAATAGACATACTGGGGATGGAAAAGATAAGTATGTACAATTGTTAATGCAGTCTGTTGTTGAAAACAAACAATTTTTAACCTCAAATCTCAGTTTATAAAAGGAGTGTTAATAAAAATTTTACTAAAAAATATCTGACCTTAGCAATTGAGAAAAAGGCAATAGTAAATTATACATTTACAGTATAGTACTTTATGTTTTGACATACTACAAAGAAAAACAAAAACATACAAATATTCTTTGTGAAATGTGAAATTAACACAAACACTTTAAACAAAAACTAGTTAAAACATGCAAAAAATATATAAATTAACACGCGGAACACAACACCAATATGACAAATGTTTTTTTTTTTTTTTTTTATCACAACGCTTTCCAAGTCTAAGTGACGGAATTCTTCATCCATAAAATACTTGAAAATGCCATTCAACTGTGATTCACCTTTTACATGAGCAAGGGTTCAGTGCGCGGTTACTGGGGCAGATTATCATCTGAATATCTCGATGTGATACACAGGAGATTTGTTTTTTCAGCAACAAATTAAATAATCTCACCGCAATCTCCCTGAAATAGCTTAGAGTAAAATTGTATTTTCTGTACTTATTCTAGGTGAAAATACAAGGAACATATATAATTCCCAGTGCAAAGGTCATTTCTCCAGCACTGGTTTCCGGGCCCAGTTGTGCAAACAGTGGAGGGTTTAGATTCAGACGCCTGATTGTCTCAGAGGGAGGGAGCCAGGGTGACAGTAGACATTAACCCTCAACCTTTGATCCCTGCTCCCCAATTTCAGCTGAAACATTTCCTTAGGTCTGGGCTTAAAGGAGGGGCTCTTTAATGCGGGCAGGTGTAAACTGGGATAGGACTGTTGGAAGTCACACCATAGTGCAACCTTTGGACTGGAATGACTCAGGAAAGGTTGTGACCATCAGTTCTGTTTAAGTTGTACTCCAACCTTAGACCTTAGGGTGGGACAACGTGTGCATAAAAAATAAGATTTGTTATTGTTTTAGGGCGATCAAATCCCAATGTTTCCAACATAATACCTACATAATCTTACATGAAGTTATGACTAACAGCCAATGCCACCAACGTTCTCAAGCCTTTTAATAATGATAACCCACCGAGTAGTTACACGGACATTATGGGTGTGATAAACAAAGGAGAAGAAAGTAGAAAGGCTTACCTTTTGATGACAAACAAACAAACTCAAGTCCTCTCAAAGTACTTTCTAGATGGCCATGTAAGTGTCCTTCCTCAAAATGAAAATGTTTCAGAGAGATGAATGGGATTTATGGCTTTGCAACTATCATAACAAACCTGACTGAAAGCTGTGCACAGGGACATGTGCATTGAGTGTCCCTATTGTGTGATTTTAAACTAATGGATTGGAGGTGCAAAGGTAAACATGTAATATTTACCAGACAACACAGGGAAATCCCAATTAATGCAAAGCTATTTGGCATTTGTATCACCTCCTTATCTCCGAGATAAGAATGTGGATAGCATTAAGAACATAAATATTTTCACCTTTATGTGATTGATTGCTGAAAATGAAAATAAAGCTACAAAGATTGATGTCAATTATGGTTGGCAAATTCCAACAGGACAACCTTGAGTCCTTGTAATGTAACTGTAAACCTGCTCCATATTTTACTCAAAAGACTGAATACTGCGTGCTTCTAGCATGCTCGAAGACTCCTGTATTCAAGCACATCTCAAGTACCTCTAAACACAGCTCAAGTACGTCTAACTGCTTTGGGAAGATAATTATATTTTTAAACGAGGTCATGATGTTTATAAATATATTTTTGGTGCTCAATTCCTTTATATTTATGTCCATGATTGCCAATTTTTTTCAGCTTTAGGCGGTCTCATTGAGCGTTTTATTTCTCTAAAGATGCAGTGATCTGACGATCCCCATTCCGCTGAATGCTCAGTGAGAAGATGCCATGATAGGCAGACCACATAGGAGGTGGTGTTTCCTTTTCTGTTGTAAACTGCAAACTGACCAACTAGACACAACAAACTATGTTGCACAAATTAGCCATGTTTAAGTTTTCAATTCGAATTTTATCAACGTTCTGTCTTGACTCTGGAAAGCAATGTGTTTTTGTCAGAGAATGGAGTTTGAGGATCCTGACACCAATGGGAATGTTTACATCTCCCAACGCCTGTCTTCACATCTACTGCGTAACCCACATCTCTGGGCTCAGATAGAAATCAAGAGGAATTTTAGAGTTGCTTCTGGATAACTGTCAAACTGAGAAAAACAGGTCATTGGCTAACCATGTCTGTGTTGTTCGGGTGTGTGTATAGAACTATTTAGGACGTCTGGGTGTTTTTGTCTGTGTGTGTGTATGGGTGTGTGATAAGTAACTCAAGCAGGCCTAAACCGGCTCTTGCGTGGGTGAGTTGCCTCCCTCTCCCTGTACATGCACTGGCCCTGCATCTTGTTGACCTACTTGGTGCTCTTTGACTAATCCCTGTAGATTCTGCGGGTGGTCTGGGAGGAGCTCTCCTCTGGTTTCCCCTGCATTTGAATATCAGATGGCAAAGGCGGGGCTTTGTGGAAAAAACATCTCAGAACTGCCAAGGGATTTGACTGCAATGCCTGCCAACCCAACATACAATGTTTTTTCACTGCCCCCTTTGCAGTCTCTCCCCAAACCACCTTTGCTCTCTTTGTCACAGTCCGCTCTTGTCTTGTGATCTTGTGATTTCAACACCTAGCCGTTCTGTTTGTGCTCTTCCATCTTTCTCTCTGCCTTGGAAGTAATAGTAACACCTCAGACCAAAGTGACAAAATCAAAAGCGCAAAGCATTTCATCCTGAAAGTGTCACTTCTTTGGCCTGGCCTTTGTTCTGTGTGTGCCTCTGCCCAGCAGGGTGGTCCCAGTGACAAAGACATGGATTCCCTCTTTAAACTGGTCAAGTAGCAGTCCACTACTCCCCTAACACAAGATAACACGGCAATAAATGCGGCCCTATCAGCTTACACGTATAAACGGGAGTTTTCTTTGTGGCACCACTGACATGCTGTCTTCTTGTGCAAGGTTTTGTTACATATGTTTGGGTGATCCAATTACTTCTTCACCTTGTGGTTTATGACCCTTCACTCACTCAGTCACCACAGACCATTTGCAAGTATAATGAACCATGGATATGCCATCAATGTGTACTCTGCCACGTTTGTATAAAACACCAACTGGGTGACATTATCTTCAAGACTGGAACCACACAACTGAAGGCAAGGAAAAATGAACAGTTCACAACTTAACAACTTTCCTATCTTAACTGTAAACAAATATGAAGATCAATGAACTATTTAATTTAAGGTACTAGTTTGTTTGGGTTTCTGTATGTTGTCTTTTAGCCCTCCTTGTTACTTGTTGTGACTGAAGCTGCATTGGGAGTGTGGTCTGGGAGATAGGTAGAAGATGTAGAGCCAAAGAGAGTCAAATGTCAGGGACACAAGGCAACTTCTCTCCCCAGTTGGGCTGAAACACACACACACACACACACACACACACACACACACACACACACACAAACATCCAGCAAAGCTAGAAGACAAGAGAAATCATGAGGCAGTGTCCCTCTTCCTTCCTCCACCCATCCACAGGCAGCAGTTGCCATGGGGCTGTTAACATTCTATTGACCCTGCTCACTCAGGATCAGATCAGCATGGAGCACGCTGGGGCACCCCATACACAAACACACACACAGGCACGCTGCAGATAACAATGCTCTTCAAAATAATAGTTTTATTTTGTCCTACTGTTAACAGATAGTTGCCCCCCACCCCCCCTCCCCGAATGTTGTCGGACACACTGTTAGCAGACTGCCAGTAGTGTTTTGCTAGAGGGTGTTTTCTCGTTCAGCTTCGGTCGGGGCCGAATTCCCCTGTGGAACTGTCTCCCCACAGACGCTGGTGGGGCCAAGGGGAATAGCAGTGCTTAGCAGCCGTCTTCCTGACTGCTGGCAAAATGTGTTGACAGAAATGTAGCGTGGCTGCTAATGAGCTGCCGAGAAACCGCCACTGTCTCCTATACACTATCAAAGGTGTCAATGTTGGGCTGCTTTTGTCGAACAATTACGCTATGATCTAATGTCGGGAGAAATAGTGTAAAAGAAAGGCTGTTAATCTGCCTTAGATTGTGCTTGAAATAGATTTGTACATTTCAGGATGTGGTGAAGTCAGGTGGGGGTAGTTACAATACATCATACAGGACAGAGCTTCACCGTCATTGAAATTCCTGATAGGTGTCGTTCAGTGTTGCAATGAAATGTAGTGGATCCAGAGCAAGGGTATCTAATGTTTATAGATAGACCAGCCTAGATAGGCTATTATTATTTCAAAGCAGTATGAGCACTGAGCAGGCTTAGTTTCGGTGTGTGTGTGTGTGTGTGCACATGTCCTGACTGTGTTTGTGTGTGTCAGACAAAAAGCAGATTAGTGAAACACGGAGGTAAAATAAGCAGCATGACCTTGGTCTGAAACCACAACTTTTTGAGCTGGCAAACGTTTGACGCCAAAGAACACAGCTAAAGAACAGCATTGCCAGGCGAGTGGAAGCAGCCCCTTGATGTATAGGATGCCTCAAGAGTTGCTGCATTCGCTGAAAATTACAGGGGTGTCAGCAAGTTCCAGATGTCAGTTATGCAATGTCTAATTACAGCGAGGTGCACTGCCGGTCCAATATTTTGTGTGTGTGAGTCACTGTGCATACATGCAGTTGAATGTGTTGGTTTCACCAATGGAGCAGAATAAGGCGGAATAAACGTCAATGTTGGCTGACTTGAGTGGCTTTCCAGGCCTCTGCGTGTGTGTGTGTATGTTTGTGTGAGTGCTGGCCCTACCGTGCAGGAGACAACTGCTAGGATCTCCTTGCCCAAGGGTACGCCTCCGCTACCACTGTCCCGTGATTCAACCCCAGTGCCATCTGGACTGCTTTGTCAGCCTCACTAATCTACCACTGTAGTGAGCCCACTAAAGTGCTGCGGCTCACACTGGTCTGCCGCTAGCACAGTGCTATCCGCTGAGCCGCCCAATCACAACACGATTGGCCAACATAAGGTTGGACGAGAGGATTTGAGCGAGCATTCAGGGTTAACCAGGGTGAGCAAGTCAGACAGAGGTTAATCTGCCGAGCCCGGTGGAATATCACTACACCTAAAGGGATTGGCAGAGAGCGCCATACTGTACACAGACACAACGTAAACATGTTATGGCACAAACACCACAAATACACCGCAACGTGACTCTAGGTCCATTGAAGTCCTCTGCAACATACACCGTTCCATGTTGTGGATATCGGACAGACAAACGGTAATTATACAAACATCTGTGTGACTGACCTTGCTCGGTTCAAACAAATAGGGATGTTGCGAAATACTGGTTATTTGCACAGGCACCGGCGATCAGTCAAACGTCGAGACAGATTTCCAGTAATTGGGGATTGACACCAATGACTTTATCTCAGAATAAATTACTGGCTTGGTTTCCCCCTTCCCGGGCCCCCATTGACACAGCAGTGGTTTCTTTTTCTAACCCTGACCTTTAGCTGTGATGGGTCTACCTTCTGCCCACAGGAATAGCCCCGTGCGGACTCACAAACAGAAGACACCCCCTGCCTTGAAATGCTAATTTAGATTCAAGTCATTGTAATTCATATGATAGCTGATAGCTCATTCAAGGCTCGGTCACAGTAAGACTTCCTGAAAGATTGAGCCTATTACATCGGCTACCATATCACACCAAGGGACATTGAGGATGAGATACATAACCTTGATTGCAGTCTAGGTCAGAATGGAATTGTACTATTTTAACACCAATAAAAAAACAAGTTGTGCCTTTCATTTTGTGGTTACCTTTTTTTGAACAACAGGTATAAAAGACTCTTAACTGTTGTGCAATAATCAACCAAAACATGCTTTTAAAAAGTCGGATTTTTTATTTATTGAATTAAAATGCTTAAACATGGTTTAAACTCATCAACCTAACTAAATGTATTTTGACTACCGCACTACATGTCTTTCAGAGTCACACAATTATAGTCTTTGAAATAAATTTGTCTGTAATGTAGAACAGTTTTCCAAATTGTAACATGCATTTCCTAAATAATGGTTTACGAAGAAGATAGTATACAGAGTCACTGCAGTTATAAATAGGTCTGCGTGCTGCTATGTTAAAAAAGGCTATCTAGTTATTAGAAGACCCCCGCCTCCCCATGCCCCCGAACCCCACCTCCACGCTGATACCACCACAGGATGACGGATCGATTGCAGAGTGACAGGGGCGAGGAAATAGAGAGAGATTCAGGATTTACATCGTCCTCTGACACGCTCATATAAACCATCCAATGATAAAGAGACTATACTTTGACAAGGACACCGGCCCCTCGTTTGGCCGCTCAGGAGTTAAAAGATTTGCTGTCTTCTTTTTTTTCCAGCAGATTTCAGCGCAAAGCGTATAACCTTTGTGAATTATTTAGTTTATTGACCTCTGCAGGGATTTAATATGAAGGTCGTTTCCTGCTGGCAGAGCGAGCGCCGGCGGGGTCCTCAGGTGACACGGGCAAGGTCGCCCGTCTCCCTCCAGTTAATAATATATTTGTCACACGCAGTGTGTTAGCCCCCAACACAGCGCTACTCCCTTCCACTTGATTAGCGCGGCCAATAAGAGCTGCCAAAGATAATAAAGTAGACATTGGCTTAAGGAGATGTGTCAAATGTCCCCAGCATCTCTCTCTATCTCACACACACAGATACGCGTGTGCGAACTAACGCAGAGCTGTGTGTGCCCGTCCACACACACACACACACACATGCTTACGCACACACAGACAAACACACATTCGCCCAGTGAAGCGCGCATGTACGCACGCACGTTCACACCCTCCCCTCCCCTCCCCTCCGTTCTTGTTTTATTGTTTCCCAGATGAAGGTTAAAGGGAGATGCTGAACAGACAGAACAGCCTGGGGCCCTCTGAAGGGGCAGCCTTGCTGTGGCGAGCGTCGGCGCGGGAGCCTGGCGTGGGCAGGCGTGGGTATCCACACCAGCTTAGCCCCCCTGTCCTGTCTGCTGGCGTGTCAGAGGGCTGAGGCCGTGATGCTACAAGGGCAGGGGGCATGACGTTCCACGCAGGAAGGAGCAACAAAGGGCTGCTGGTTCCTGACCGAGCCGTCACTGGTAATAAGGAGAGAGAACTATGGAGCCATATTAGCACTGCTATTTGACCACGGCCAAACGGCGCCTTAGAGGAGCCACCCAGGTGAATCATGGCAGAGGGCAAAAAATGCATCATGGCACAGATAGCAACTGTTCTGTGGCACAAGTGTCGTAATTAAGTTGGTTGAGATTGTGAGGATAGAGCAGCCGGTAATGGGGGTTTTAAATCTTTTGGGGCGTTCAGGACTTAAGTGCTACAGTATTGATTTGATTGTATGAGGGCTGGTGATAATGGAGGAGGTGTGGGGCTGGGGGATGACAGGCGGAGGATGGTGGTGGTGCTGTGGCTGCTACCGCAGTAGGCTGGGCCAAGCTGCTGCGTCTCTCTCCTGTTTGTCCTCTCCCTGACTGGACTCATTTTGCATGAGAAGGTCAGGGGAAGGTGATGTTGACAGCCATATGTGGTCAACACTTTGTGTGTGTGTGTGGGGGGGGGGGGGGGGGGGAGATAACGACAACACGATCACTCATCGACATTGCTCTGATGTTTTATTGCTCGCCTATGCACGACGAATGGCATCAGCAGCCACAGTATGTGGGCCGCGCCTGAGCTGTCATCACGTTGGGGCACGTCTAAATGCAGATTCAACACGTGTGTTATGTGGGCACCAAACAAACGTCTGGCTGACAGAGTATACAGCCATAAGACAGGATTCACCCATAAAAACAGCTCTTGGATCCCAATATATGTAGTTGAGGAATATTATGGAACTATAAAATCAGATATAATCCCAAAGGCACTTCTGGTGACACTGGAGGTGGAACGTGCCAGGGCATTAGCATGATATATGATTACACCGTGGAGAGTCACGGGACATTTTCATTAAACCAATAGATATGTAGAGTCTATTAATGACCTTCTATTTTTGACCTTTTCTCTATTATCTCAACTGCCCACCATCCATAACCGCTGATTCCTATCCATAAATCATTGTTCCTCGCCCGTCAGTGCTCTATCACGACTATTAGGCTCAATACTAGACATGGTGTTTGCTAAATCCAGATTAACTCAACCCACCACTGGTTTCCATTGAGTATGTGAAGAGGATTAATGAATACAATACTCCCTTTTATACTGGGGCCTGTCTTGGTGTCCAGCAGAATTAACATTACTTGGGAGGTCTTAAACTCTTCAGTTAGCGCTAATTCTCAGTGCTATAAAAATGCTAATGTGAGCAGTGGTAACTCTACATTCGACTCTGGTCAATAGCCTGGCATTGAAGTCCATTTTGGTGTTTGTATGCTGTCGCTCAAATTGTTCGTGACTTGTCGTCGTTAGGGTGTGGCCGCTGTTAGACCATGATGACAGTGGCTATGCGATATAGTTCTCCAACCGTCTTTGAGGAGAAGGGGTCATGTGGGGAGTGAGCGTGGGGGACCAGCAGCAGGCTGTGGGGGTCACCAGAGCAGACGCTCGTTGACCTCTTCATTAAGGCGCACTGGGGCAGACCTCTAGCGCGAGGGCTGCCGCGTCCAAAGTAACTCGGCAAAATCAGACCTCATTTGCAACCAGACAAGCCTATTGTAACAGCAAATAAAACAATATTGATTTTGCGAGTGGCAACAGTGCTGTGCGTCTTATTGATCAGGATCAAGCACTTATCACTCTCCAGACCCAGAGTGTGCCGATGTTAAGCACAGGTCTCAGCTCTTAATTACGTCAGTGGCCTTTACGTGGTTGCCGGTCTAATGATGCTCCAATAACACTGCTGCATTTGACCTTCCCTATTTGCCCTGTGGATGTGAGACGCTGGATAGTATTGTTATCACCCGGGGTTTCTGCTCAACATTTCAGCAGACAGCGCAAAGCTTTGTTTCATCATGTTCACTTACGTTGGATAGTATTTTACATTTCCACCTATTGTTTGTCATCTCTTTTTTCCAGACACTTGAATAAATTTCATGCTTTGACTGACATAATCTCATTGATGACAGCTCATTTATTTTATTACTGTTATTACATTTCCTGTCTAGGTTGTACCTTGAAAGATATGATAATCCCGTTTCTTTTATGTATTAACATTTAGAAGTATACCTTGCAGGCTTCAGCGTGTCGTGGATCTGAGAGATCTGGCTGTGTGAGGAATATGCACCTTGAAGTATGAGGAAGCCAGTCAAATCTCATGAATATATTTACTCTGCTCTGCCAGGTCACCAGACCTTGATAATGCCAGAGAAAATACAAACACCGCGCGTACCACCAACCATAATGTGCACTTGGCTAGAACACATCCCTAATAAGGGAACACATTAGGCATGCCTAAGATGTTCCTAATGGGCTATTCAACGGGATACCAGCGGTTGCCTTGACAGAGCTTTTTTTTTTTTTGTGAGCCGCAGGATTTGTTTGGATAGAAAAGCATTAGAGCTATCTGAAAAGATTTACAAACCAGTACATGGGGAAAGAGAAGGGATCTTAGGCATAGGCCAGCTGGCTAAGAGGGAGCATATTGCCTCTCCGGGTTCTGCTGTCAATCGCTGAACCCCAGGACCAGGTCAATCAATGGATCCTCCTTCTATCTCCTCCCTTTTCTTCTTCATCCTTCTCCCTCTCTCTCTCCACCCAGATCAGTGGAGGAGGGAGGAAAATCAATGGAGTAAAGTAATCACTGGGCGGAAGATACAGGGAAGGCCCGAGGCCCGCTCAGCTACCTGAGTTCCATTTCACGCATCAGCAGCCGCAACACAAACACGCAGCGCTCGCCTGTCCTCCCGTCTTAAACAACACGAGCAGCTCGGCGCTCCGTACCCCGGTGACCTACTCCTCCCCAGAGGAAAGTCCAAGAGCGCACTGCAGCACACGCTGCACGGTCTACCTGCGAGCCGGCTATTGATCTGCAGTCCTACACACGCGCCTCGACAGGACTCTGAGACCGTAGCACGTCTCCCCAAAACCCCTCCGGTGGCCACGCACCCACCATCTTCCCCTCCCACTGCTGACATCATCAGCTAATGTACATGGGACAATCTATGGCGCGCAGGGCCCCCATGCAGCCGCTGCTCAATAATGCAACGGTTTTACGGCTCCCGTTCACAAAATGGTGCAGTGAGCCATTTGACAAATTAAACAAAATGGCCCTACATGAAATGAGTCATCACCCTTTCCCATTCCGGAGTCGACGGGCACATGCATGATAGTTCTTGGTTCACCAAATGCATTACACGCCTGTTGACGAGGTGTCTGTCGTCACAGTCATACTTTGGCTGCGATCTAGAAGCAACAGAGATAATCGTGTCTTTTTTTTCCCGAGTCGATGAGAGATGTTTTACCTTTGGCTGACCCGAGAGGCTGGAGGGTCACAGTGGGTGGCAGAGTGGGAGCCGGGGGTGGCTATTTGTTTAACAATTGTAAAATGCAAATGACTGTATACACTGAAGGCCTGCTGTACCAACAAAGGGCCCAGGGGAGAGGTCAACTGTGTTTTACAAGGGCCGGGGAGGAGAGAGCGGAGAGATGGCTTGCCCATTAAATCTCAATGAGATGGTTTTAAACATGAGCGCAGGCCTACCATGGAAGACATGCACCGGGCCCTTTTGGAACAACACCAGACTGCCTCCTCCACTGGCAGGATCCTCTCTCGGCGACGGCGTCTGAGGTTTGACAGCGGCGCTTTGATGGCGTGATGGGTTTCTTCCCCTTTCAGGGTCCTAATGGGTTCCTCCGTGAGGGCAGGTGGACATCACAGGAAACGGTGTCTCTTTAATCCCACTGCTGTTGGGACGGAGCCGCTTTAACGAGCATTTGACCGCGTGCCCCAACCTCGCCCGGCATTCCAGGGCTCTGGGAGCACCGTGCCCCGCTCTGCTGAGTGGGGTCGGCTTCAAGGCCGAGTCCCAGGGATGGCGGCGGTGGTGAGATTACTTAGTGGTGTCGTTTAGGCTTTTCTCTGGGTTTAGGCAGAGCATGTTCCCGAGCGGCGCAGGGTCACCCTGATCTCGGAGGATTGGCCTCCTCCTTTCTCCTCCCTCCTTCTGCTCTCCCTCGTCTGAGTGTGTGTGTTTTTCTGTGTTTTTTTGGTGATGTTATCTTTTCACTCTCCTCCCACTCCATGCCGTTCCCTGAAGCTGTGTCGGGATGAACAGCTCATTGTTTTTTGTCCTCGTGCTGCTCTCTGAAATGGCCTGGCTGGCTGGGGTCTGGGACGGTCTCACGCACTCCACACAGCCCCCTTCTTTCAAGGAGACAGGTCACAGCTCGGCCACGGTCTGCTTTAAGACAAAGACACTCTGAAGAGAAATCTGCAATATGTCACAGTTCATTTTGATGTCAGCTAAATGTAGTTCCAGATCCACGGCCGTGCATAATGATGATTATTCCCTGTTGCTTAAAGACTGACACTCCTTGTTTATGGGAAAAAGCCAAGGGGCTTAGAAGTCTGGGAGTCGCAACAGAGTGGTATGATCTATAGCTATTGTTCTATTTGATTTCAAACAGACAAACAAAGTATGACAAGACAAAGCCAGCCATTTCACTTTCTTCTGTTTACCCAAGCTGTGTGTGTGTGTCTTTATTTTCATTCTGATCATGCACCTGCCCAAGCGTCACACAAATCAAGAATGCCTTCAGATGCCATGAAAGTGGCGTCTCCGCAGGGGGCTGAGTGATTGAGGAGCAGACACGTTGCTCCTCATGAGGGTTCTAAAATTGATGTGCCCTTTTGGCTCTGCTGGGGGTGACCTTAAAAATCAGGAACTCTAAATGAGAGGCACAGCAACTGTCTCACTGCTGATCAATCTCAATCCTCCACTCAGTTTGCCTCTGTGCCATTCAAACAATCTACCGGCACTCCAATCCCCTTGTAGTGGAGAGGTGAAAAAAATTGGTACGTCACCATTATGAAGAGGCTATGAGAACGGCTCTCTGATGTAAGGTCAGCCGAGTAGTTTTATACAATCAATTCCTACTAGAATGGTGAGTGGCTGCATCCCGAGTGTGACTGCATGATGCCACCGCAGTGAAACCATGTGAGAGACAGGATAACAGGAAACACCTCATTCCCAGCAGTCACATGTGAAAGGCCACTAGCCAGATTGACGTGCCTCTTACATCGCAATAGGCAATTATCCCAAGGAAACCAAAAGCTAAGTATTTGGGGAAATTGAATCTCTTTCAAGCCATTTATCTCTCTGCAATGGAGGCAATGAAAACCTTTGTCTACTACGTGCCCACGAATAATCATCTTTTTTCCCCTCAGTCTTGCATTGCGTTGCTACTCGATAATTACCGTGGTCCCTGGAGGATTCTCATTAGGGTGTTGACCTTGAAGAGGCGCGTGCACCATTGACATCTTAACTAAAGAGCGGAACACACTTTCACAACAGGCATGCAGGGACACTCGGATCACAGTGTCCGCTGTGAGCAAACTGGAGCGGAAAAGCCAGTGGAAGTTCAGGAAGCGTGGATGGAAAAACTCTGAATGTGATGAGGTGCTGCAAGGGCAAGATGTCTTCAGCAAAACCCCCCTCCCCCTCCCCACTATCCCCACAGCCCATTACTTCACCTCGCTCCCTTCATCAGCGTCGCTCACCCTGTCAGTCGCTGCCACCCCTCCCCCACTCATTTCTCTATAACCGGTCATATCCAGCCTCTCCACCTGTTCCTTCTCTCCCCCCCCCCCCCCCCCCCCACCTCTCCTTCTCACCCTCTCCCCAAGGTGGGCTCTGAGTTGATGGGGAGGAAGGAGGCAGACGCAGTAATTCTCCCAGTGATACCGGCTCCTGACCTTTCGGTACACCTTAAGGAGGGAGGGATTTTTTTTTCACCCTCACCGACGTCCCTCTTCATCCCCGGTGACGGCTCCCAGTGCTGTTAGGGGCCCAGCCTGGCTGTGGAGCCGAGGGGGCAGGGAGCGTGCTGTCACAGCGCAGCATCAGGCCTGACACCCCCAGGTGGCCTGCAGGCTGACAGCAGACAGACCGGCTATTTGTTTGCTGTAACACCTCCAAGGAAGATGTCAGGCGGCGTCACAATGCCCATCACCTGCCGCAGTGGCTTCACATGGGCTCTGGTTTGGCATACCTATAAACATGTCCCCCACTGTACAGGCCGAACCGCGCTCCATATACCTCTAAGACGTAAACACTTCACTCCACGGGTTCGTGTCCCTTCAAACAATATCCTTGTTTGGTCTCTCAGCCTGCTGTTGCTGGAGCTAGAACAATTCTATACATGGAGGAGCTAGCCTAGCAGCAATAGCGCTGACCTCAACACGGGGGCCATTCCGATTGGTAAACAAACCATTGAAACCAATGTCATGATAAAGCTTTCCGCTGGCACTGACTGACCACATCATCTCTCTGCCTGAATTCTCCTGACAGTCAGCACTTTGGGTTCAACATTCTGTGGTTTGCCGTGATCATAAGGACGTATTTGATTTCATCGCCTCAAACAACATCACCACCTCACGGACGATACTCCCGAACAGCAAACATGAGTGTACAACAAAATGTTCAGGTGTCGAGGGGCTTTTTCTAGGAGTGAAACATCTCGTAGGAAAACCATAGCTTTTACAGCCCCCTTGTGCATAGGGGGTTGGGGGGAATTGCAGGGCAGAGGCTAGGCTGTATATATGTCACAGTAATAAAAGGGAAGCAGCCCTTCATTTGAAACCATGTGTATACCCCCCCTCTACCCCTCCCCCTTAGATTTCAAAGCCTCTTTTCTGCAGCTTTTCCTAATTTACACATAGCCACAAGAATGGATAATTGCCAACCAGAAAACAGGTTTATTTTGCTATCCTATTAAAACATACATGGTGACATGTCGTTTCTTTCGCTGGAGTGCGACCAGAGAAGCAGCACTAATGCTGCAGGCTTCTCACACTGGAGCACACACATACACAGGGGTGGGAATCTCAAAATTAGAACTGGAAACACATCGGTGGCATAACAAGCAGCACTTTGTTGTGTTTTTTGTAGGGTTTTTGGAGCGCCATACCCCCTCTTGCTCAGGAGTCCTAATTTCCTGCTGGTCCCATAGTGACAAACCCTTTGTCAGTGATGGAGGCTTTGTAGATATTTATGCGCCCAGGGAAATAGCATTTATTTTTTGATTATTCTAAACAATGGGACTCCAGCTGAGACTGAAATGGGTCACAAATGGATTATCATTTTGTGTTTGTTTGTTTCTGACACTACTTTCATTCTCTATTTTTAGCCATAGTAAGGAAATGTTTAATTATCCTGTCTGTGATAGAGCAGTGACAGCAGAGTTCAGCATCAATACATTCTACTTCTTGAAGTCATGAGACAGGAACCCTGATAAGACAAGCTAACTCTAAGAAGGATTCTGACTGCCTGAATAAATGTAATTAGGACAAAGTGAAGATATTCAGCTATCACATTTGGCTTGGCTTGCGCTTTTAATTTTGGAGGAGAAAAATAACCGCATCACATGGAGATCTCCATCTTGGAGGTGATATCTTTATTTAGATCAAGTAAAACAGAGGCTTAAACAGTTATTATAATGTTGGTTTTCCACACTTTGAGTAAAGGTGCACACACACACACACACACACACACACACACACACACACACACACACACACACACACACACACGCACACACACAGGCTTCCAATAATGAATAATGCAGACAACAGGACTGAGTGTACCAGTAGAAGAACACAAGCATTACGGTGCTTTGTCATCCTGACCTATAAGCACTTTTACAGCACTCACAGGCACACACTGTGTGTAATTAGCCGGCCTGTCGCCACACTGCTGGGAATGAAAGGGCACCTCATAACCCGCAGGGCGCACAGGATCAAAGGTCATCCCGGGGCCAGCAGGAAGACCAGTGAATGGCACACATCTGCGTACACACATGCAAACACACACAAAGAAAAACCCAACTCTCTACCTTTTTAAACGTTTAGAGCGTTAATATTTTTCATCACTAATTTCAATGGCCTAAAGTGATATGGTATGTTATGTAGATCATTGTAAAGAGTCTTGATGGGGCTGGGTCTAGCTGCCCTCTCCCTAGACATATTACTGGAAGGTTGAAGGGTGAATGTGGCCCTGGGGGCAGGGGCCAGGAGATGTTGATGGGGCAAAGTCCTGTGAGTGACATTTCAGAGGGAAAAAAAACATTGATTGTGCCACCCATGCGCCCTGCGGCATGCCACTACATAGAGGCAATGTCAGTGTGATCTTACTTCGCCCCAAAAGCTGCAGATCCACACACAAACACATGTCACACGCGTCAAGTACATCTCTTGTCAAATGACAGTTAACAAGGCACGTCACCTTCCAGATGTGTGTGCGCCAATCGTGCCCAAGGGTGGATTTAGCTGTGAGAAATTTTTGTGGAATACACTCAGTTGTCTTATTGTCTGAGTGTAATTCTAATGTCTGGCACTGCAAACCAGAACGCCAAAGACTTTGAAACTAATCCAGTCTAAGGACAATAATATTCAGAGTTAAAGAACTGAAGCACATACATTTTTATCTAATTAACTGCAGATCTGGAGAACTACTAAAGCTCTTTGTTCTGGTGCTGTACCTACAAGGTCAATAAAATCATGCTTTATAAAGTACGAGAAACAAACAAGCAAAGAAAAGAGTTTTAAGAGGTCAAACTAATTTAAGGGGCTGGTTTCAACATTAAATGACAACCTCACAAATTAACAGACGACAAGATGCAAATATCTTATTTATTACAGGAAAATAATTACTTTTAACTTCAAATTCTAATATTCAGTTACAACATAACTCATTACACCACAGTGACCCCACAAAATGGTTTTCCCCTCCGACAAAAGCTAACGGTGAACCAGGGCTATATATTTGACAAGGGATCTGCTTTTTGACCTACATAAACCATCGGAACTACAACTCCAAACGAGATGATCAGATATGGAGTTCTGGCATCAAGGGGAGAGAATCCATTTAAAGGTGAGGTTTCAGTCAACGCAGCACACACTGACAATCTAGTTATTTTTGCTCTCTCTCTCTTTCACTCTTTCCCATGCTTTTCTTACCTGTTTTTTTGCCCTTTGTCTCTTATTCTCTGTACAACCTTCTTTTCTGTCTTTCTTCCCATCCCCCTCTCTCAGAGACATGCTGACATGGCAGCTGGGAGGAAGCAATGTAATAAAAGGAAGAGCTAATGAAAGGTCGAGCAGGGTCATCTTACACACATACCTCCACCGGACAAGTGGATAAAAGGTCACTCGTTCTGGCGGGACAAACTGGCTCACTTTTTGACTAGAGGGCGTCAAACGTTCAAAAGGTGGCTACAAAGGGCACAGGGTCACGATCCCTGGGTTCAGACTCTGAGCTGCTGGGGGTCAGAGGTCAAGCCAGGAATGTGGGGTGAAGGGGAGGTTGGAAGCTACAGTCTCAGTCCTCCGTTTGGATAAGAACTGCTGAGTGAATGACCAGTTTACTCCCTTGTTTTACCTTACAATTAAGGGTCCACTCTTAAAAGACCTAACTACAGATATTCAAATCCTCTAAGAGTGAATTTGAGATTAATTTGACACTCTAATTTAATACTTTTATTACAAACAGTAGAAAAGGCGGATGTACAAAAATGCAAAATCAAAAGGATTTTTAAATGAATAATCATTTTGAAATGTAATAGGCAAGGGAAATTGTAAAAGAAGTAATTAAAAGCCTTAGCTCTTTGAATAGTCTTATGTGCCCTCAGGGGCATTTGATAGTCGGCATGACTACGGGCATAAAAATAGAAAAAATTAAACTATGACGAGATGGTCAATATTCTCAAATACTCTAGGTGCAGTTTGGAGTCAGCTGTGTGACCGACAACAATTTACAATAGAAATACGTTGAATGCCAAGGTAGAGCACATTTCTTCACCTTCAAACTTCTCAACTTAAAATAGTAATTTACAAAAATGCATAAATACAATTTATAAAATTAGCTGTGATTGAGAAATTTTTTTAAAGTGGTTCAGGTTCACAAAATTATTCAAGTAAGAATTATTAGACACAAAATGTGTGCATTTGATTGAGGAACTGAAGTATAATAAAGACTAAGGTCCATATGTACATTTAAATGTATCAGGATTAGTATTAGTATATGTATATGTTTGTTTGTGAGCGTGCTGTGTGTGTGTGTGTGTGTGTGTGTGTGTGTGTGTGTGTGTGTGTGTGTGTGTGTGTGTGTGTGTGTGTGTGTGTGAAAGTGTGAAAGAGTGAAAGGGAGAGGACAATAAGTTACTGTGTAACATATTTTATCATAGCAAAACTGACAACCTCTGCATCCACACATTAGAATAAAACCAAAGTGTGGTCCTTTCTATCGCTCCCATTGTCCGAGAAAGGCTTCCCTCAGAGCTACATTGTAAATAATGTGAAAACCAGAGTGGACAAGGCTGCATTCCATTTAGGTGAGCATAACAGCTGATTTAATTGATCTCATCACAGTCACAAGGGAGGCTAAGTGAGATGCAGCCGAGACTAAGGCCCTGTAAATACACCAATTGTGTGGGTTTAATGTATACTCTTGCTGCTGTGATGAACAAAGTAGCAAAGATGTTTTAGGTTCAATGTTGAAACAGAAGGTACAACACTGCCATCTAGAGGACAATAGTGAAATAGTACAATGTCTGTGGGTCTTGCACATAATACCATGCTTGCCAGAGTGGTAAAAATGGCCAACAAAGCAGTTGAAAGATCCCATTGGCTTCTAACCTTTACACGCTGCGGAAAAGAATAAAGAAATATGATTCCTTACTCACACACTCTAATTTTGTGATGCACCATGAGCTCTTTAGTGCACTCTTTCAATGTATAGGGAGTCCCTATTAGGGACCTGACGGCAAAGGCCCTCCTATATTTTAATTTAGAACTGGAGTCATTAGGTGATCTTTGCTAGTGGAACCAAAGCTGCACTGTTAAAAAACAGTAACTTATTATAAGTAATTCAAAAATTACAAGTATTTTTATTTACTGGTAAAAAAACAACAACATACACACCAATCTCAAGAAAGTAGCAACCAGGTGTCACACATAAATAGTTTTATGAGAAGGGAACTGCTGTTTCAGCAGATGACTATGCTGACATGACCAGTGCTATAAAATCAAAGCAGGAATTTATAGACGTGTCTGTGACTATGGTAATAACTAATATTGAAAGCTGGGAATAAGTGTAAGGTCTACCAAATGCTGTTATCACCATAAGGTATACTCATAAAGGACCATGCTTTATTATATTTGTAACACAACTGCAAAGTTGAACAAACGATTGAGAGCATGTAGTGAAGCTGTAGTGTTCGAAAAACTTTAGAATCTCATTCAATTATGTGTGTGTACTGTATTATTTAAAATAAGTGATACCTAGGCACCATTGTGCAAACTATAAGGTTCTAAAAAACGAGAAGCACATGATTGAGGGAAGTGTCCCATTCTACTCTAATACATCTCGATGTGCATGAAGGCTGCTGCTAAGCGTGTTAGAGGGGATGATGACAGAGGAGTTTGAGTCTTGCTCCAGCAGCCTAATCTAAAACCTGCCCCCCTAGGCAGTGGGCGCCTGGCGTGAAGGCCACACAACATGGCTCGGCATGCAGCGCTGGAGGAAGCTCCCCACAATCAGAGTAACAAGATAAAATACATTCACATACAAGTAGCGGGGTCTGTCGCTGCCACTTGCATGCCAACAATTTTATGCATGTATTTGTAATTTACTCCATGAGTTCAAGTGCATAAATAATAATAAGTACAAAAAAATAAAACAATTGAGTTAACAATTTGTTGCAATACATGGTAATACGTTGAGCATGGTGTCAAGGGTCTGCTGCTCTGATTGCTTCCCCGCATGGGGTCTTACAAATGCTGAACGAACAACCATTGGTAGGGAGCAGATATCTGCAGAATCCCCCATCGGATACTGTGCAACAGACCCTAAATAGGTGGAAGCTGGGGTGGAGGTGGGCAGCGGCAAGAGTAGAAGCATTGTGTGGTGCAGCAGCGAGCAGAAGCATGGTGTGGTGCAGCAGTGAGTGAGCAGTTGTAGGAGCAGTTTGGTGAGTGACTGCGGTTTAGTAGGCCGTGTTAAACTATTGAAAGTATGCGACTGGTTGATTGATGTGACGTGGATAAATGCTGTGTCTGAGTTGCAGCCTGAACTAGCTCTGCCAAGGTATCGCCTCATTTTAGATTCAATGTTTAATGTTTGTGAGAACTTATCTACTGTTGACTTAAGCCTTCTATTAAGATATATTATCTAATTGAAGAAAAATAAAAACAACTGATCTCATTTTGGGTCATGGCAACCTTTTGCATGGTGAGACATTAACAAGAATAATCAGCAATCTGTATTCTCACAGTCAACAGACAAGAGCCTACCTGAAAAACCATCATACCAACTTCACCAGTACCCCTGCTTTAGGGATACCTTAAACCTATGCGGTCATTACGACAGGCATTAGAAACACACAAAGCCACAGTAAAAGCGGCCGGGTTTTGTTTGCTATTTGCAGCGCCAGCTACAAATGTGATTATTGTCTGTTTTCATAGGTTTATTTTGGACGGTAATGGCTCACTGCATCTATTGGATTATAGGAGGGATTTTAAACTGGGATTAAGCCACGGGGCTGAACAAGAGCTATCTGTGTATGTGCGTGTAGGGTTGTGTGTGTGTTGTGTGTGTATTTGGTGTGTGCTCGTGTGTCCAGTGTCAGCACCACTCATATTGTCTGTGGCTGGAGCTGTGAGGTGTGAGGGAGGCAAAGATGAACTTCTTCTGCTTTTCTCTGGTAAGACTTTTAAATAATGTATTTGTTTGATTCATAACGCTATGTCTGCCATTCTTTGCTGGAGATGTCACTGTCACCAATGAATGTTGCTGAGGAAGCCTAAATAAGTGATAACTTTTGATCTGAATCGATCTGAAAGGGATTCTCTTTGATTTTTTTTTTTTACAAGAGCTGAAGTTGTTTACTGGATTGTTATGGATAACGTATCATTACTGGATCAACTTTGTAACACTATTGCCCCATAGTTTATAGCAAACAATATTTTTCTGTTAATAGTTTATGAGCCATTGTAAATTGCTCTTATTTTCCTTTGTTGAATGCACAGTCTATACTACTTTATTTAGATTAAAGAGCAGAAGGCCATATACTGCTAGACAGAATATAAGTAAATTAGCAAATAGTTAAACAATTTATGTACAGTAAGGTACTGCTATGTTGTGACAAGCACGTTCATAAATGCTCCAACATCTAATTTTGGAGACGGGCAAATCAGTCTTCAGTTAAAAGTGTCTGAGAAAGTTCAGTACAAGAACAAGATATAGGCACACAAGTTAGGTTATGCTGCAACATAAATAATCTTTATTAGCACATGTGGTTTCTCCGCTGATTTCAAATAAAGGTGTGAACTCCTGGAAGATCACAGATCACCAGGTTCCATAGAGAGAAACATGTCCTGTTCATAGATTAGAACAAAGTAATCACCCCTGCGTCGAGATTAAGCACGCGCTCCATTTGTTCTCATGTATACTTGATGACGTGTTAGGATTTGACAGCTTATTGGTGCCATGACCTCGAGCTGGGACCAACTTTCTTCCTTGGTACTCTTTAACCCCATTTTGATGGAAAGTTTTCATGTACTGCACATTTGACATCTATCTAGAGAAACTGTCCTAAACACTCTGACCTAAAACAACACAAAAGGTCAAAGAGCACTCTAACCCTGTCTTAATCAAGGGCCTTGGGGCATTTGATTGGATAGGTCATGAGCCCACCCGACAGTTTCCTCCATAGAAGTGCAAGATCATTGTACAGAGGCCACATGACATAGTTTTAAACTAGAAGCCATGATTCATCCATCCTGTAATGATTTCTTCTAAAACCGTTTTAATCAGCCTCCAGCATGGCTTTGTCATCCAGCAATGAGAAACCTCAGCACATCAGCACAGAGTGTCTGCAGTGTTCACATCACGTAGAGTGAAATACAGTTAGGCTTAAAATATTTGGGCCAAATACAAAACTCAAACTTTTGTAAGTTCCATTTCGATATATAGTCAGTGACATGACTTTCTTTCTCTGAAAGCAATTAGGCCTAAGATATAATTTAGCATGGGTTAATAAGATATTTATATCGATTTCCCTCTTTTGCTTCAGCTTGTAATATTTGTGCAAATCTAATACACTTTCCGTGCAACTAACAACATTACATGATAAAGTAATAACATCAAATGAAAATACAAATTCCTCTCCATTCCCAATGATCCTCTGCTGGTTTCCTATTTCCAGGAGGGCTCCACAGATAGCCTAGATGAACCTGCCTACAACAAAAAAATCATCCAGGAAATAGTTCCCAACCGACATCCTAGCTCCACTCTCCAGAGGGAACGGGAAGATGGTCATGGCTCGGATCCATGCATCTCTTTGGTGATTACTTCTACTCCGTCATGGGCAATCAAGTCAAAATAGATTTTCATAATAAGTCAAGTCATAATAGATTTTTGCAATATATTACAAACATCACATACATGTTTCCTTCCCAGGAATTGCCCCAAACTCTGGCTTCAGATCAGAAAAAGAAGAAAAGAAGGTATGCATTGGGTATCTACTTATACTAAGGGATTTTCTGTTGTTATGTGAAAACAAACATTTCAGCAAACCAATTAAATGGATATGCACTTACAGTGCTATCAAACAACAATGAATTAGCTAAAAGCCACATCACTGTCACTCAATGTGTTTGTGCTAACTCATTAAGATTCCCAGCACTATTCAGTTTGCACTGTTTGCAGTTCACGTTCTTTAGAGAATAGACCACACAGGTTTGAAACCTATGGGAGTGACTTGGGTACTAAGTCTATCTGCTTAAATGTACTATAGCACAAACAAAAAAAGAAAAGAAAACGTTGTTAAAAGCTGATATACAATGCCAAGTACTAATGAACTTGTCTTAAGTCATTCTTCCCACAGTCTGTTATTGTACCTTAGTATAACGTAAAATCATGGTGTGGGATTAAGCAAGATACAATTTCACAAGAGCGAGCATAGGATTAGGATTAGATTAATTGGAACGAGATTTGGGTTTAAACCACTATTTCAACCAACGTTTCCAAGTCAAGATCTACTTCATAACTAATTGGCTGTTTATCAGATTTCAGAATGGCTCTTTTGGCAACAATAAATCATAACAGCATGTAAATATCTGAACCATTTGACCAATTGTGTAATTTCTTTCATTTGACCAATTTTTCATTTCAGGTCACAGATCCTCATGCCATCATTCGATAATGAAACATTGGGTTAGTAGAGCAAAAACAAAGCCTTGCCTTGATTGGTTATGTTCATTTTGAATGCTTAAATGCAATTGTTGTCTTACCAAATCCTTCCGATCCATGTAGTGTATACAAAGCACCCCTTCGAAAAACCTACAGGATAGAAATCATTTGATGACAAATACAGGAAGGAAAGCACTGCATTTTTGACTTTCGTAGGAGATGTAAACTGGGTGTAAAATGTAAATGTAAATAAGGACACTAAGATGCCACTTATTAATATATGTAAGGTAATAAAATGTATTGCACAGTTTAGAATTACTAAAAGAGTAAATAACAAGGGTTGTGTACAATGTGTTGATTTCTCAGGTGTGGGTCGAGTTCCGTCTCCAAGCTGTCCATCTGTAGTTGATGATAGAGTGGAGCGGCTTGGCTCTGAAAGAAGAGACAGAGCAACGTCAACTCAGGTAAAACCTGGCACTCACACCATTTCACATAGGTGTTCCCTTCTCGTATCGATTGTGTTCTGTAAATGTAAGTTATGTGTCAAACTACAAGGACAAGAAGTAAATTATATGTATTTGTTTTTAATTAGCCAAAATAGTCTGACTTTCCTAATTTATTTCCTTATATTCGGGGTACATAGAAAAGTTACTTTTAGATTTCCCTTGGATAGGAATCTCCTAATTCTTCACGGTCACATCTCAACGCAAATATACATTTTGAAAAAGTAATCTCGGTTTATCATATAATCCTAATACCATTATAATCAAAATGTTCATTTTCTAAATGAAGTCACCTGACGGAGCAATCTGTCTATTGAGATTTAAAGCCTGCATGGATTTGAATGAATCAGGATAGGGGGAAAATGGGACACTGAAAAACTGACGGGTTCATTTTACACAGGGAGTCAACTTTGAAGCATGGAATCCAAACTATGAGCGACATGACAGCCATCAGCAATATTTGGTGAGTTTGTGAATTGCTTCTTGTCAGTATCACCATGCAAGTTTTCTAATATGAGGGTTACATCATCATCATCATCATCTTCATCCGCTTTGTCCGTAGTCGGGTCGCGGAGTTAGCAGTTCCAGCAGGGCATCCCAAACTTCCCTTTCCTGGGCCACATTAACCAGCTCTGACTGGGGGATTCCAAGGCGTTCCCAGGCCAGTGTGTGTATAATCCCTCCACCTGGTCCTAGGTCTGCCCCGCGGCCTCCGCCCAGCTGGACTTGCCTGGAACACCTCCCCAGGGAGGCGGCCAGGTGGCATCCTTACTAGATGCCCGAACCACCTCAACTGGCTCCTTTCTACGCAAAGAAGCAGCGGCTCTACTCCGAGTCCCTCACGAATGGCTGAACTTCTCACCCTATCCCTAAGGGAGATGCCAGCCACCCTCCGGAGGAAACTCATTTCCGCCGCTTGTATCCGCGATCTCGTTCTTTCGGTCATGACCCACCCTTCATGACCATAGGTGAGAGTAGGAACGAAGATAGACCGGTAGATTGAGAGCTTTGCCTTCTGGCTCAGCTCTCTCTTCGTCACAACGGTGCGATAAAGCGACTGCAACACCGCACCCGCTGCTCCAATTCTCCGGCCCATCTCTCGTTCCATTTTCCCCTCACTCGAGAACAAGACCCCAAGATACTTGAACTCCTTCACTTGGGGTAAAGACTCATTCCCTACTTGGAGTAGACAATCCATCGGTTTCCTGCTGAGAACCATGGCCTCAGATTTGGAGATGCTGATCCTCATCCCAGCCGATTCACACTCGGCTGCGAACCGATCCAATGAGTGCTGCAGGTCGCAGACCGATGATGCCACCAGGACCACATCATCTGCAAAAAGCAGTGATGCAATCCTCTGCCCACCAACCCGCAGCCCCGCTCCCCCGCGGCTACGCCGTGAGATCCTGTCCATGAATACCACAAACAGGATGGGTGACAAAGCGCAGCCTTGGAGGAGGCCAACCCTCACCGGAAACGAGTCCGACTTACTGCCGAAGACCCGGACACAGCTCTCGCTTTGGGAGTACAGAGATTGGATGGCCCTGAGTAGAGACCCCCTCACCCCATACTCTCGCAGCACCTCCCACAGTATCTCCCGGGGAACCCGATCATACGCCTTCTCCAAATCCACAAAACACGTGTAGACCAGATTGGCATACTCCCAGGCCCCCTCAAGATCCTCGCGAGGGTAAAAAGCTGGTCCGTTGTTCCACGACACGGCCGGAAACCGCATTGTTCCTCCTCAATCCGAGGTTCGACTATCGGTCGAACCCTCCTTTCCAGCACCCTGGAGTATACTTTCCGGGGAGGCTGAGTAATGTGATGCCTCTGTAGTTGGCACACACTCTCCGGTCCCCCTTTTTGAACAGGGGAACCACCACCCCGGTCTGCCACTCCTTAGGTACTGTCTCCGACTTCCACGCAATGTTGATAAGACGTCTCATCCATGACAGTCCCTCAACACCCAGAGCCTTCAGCATTTCTGGGCGGATCTCATCAACCCCTGGGGCTTTGCCACTGTGGAGTTGTTTGACTACCTCAGTGACCTCCGTCAGGGAGATTGATGCTGATCCCCCATCATCCTCCAGCTCTGTCTCTACTATGTAGGGTGGGTTTGTCGGGTTCAGGAGTTCCTCAAAATGTTCCTTCCACCTCCCAATCACCTTGTCAGTTGAGGTCAACAACGTCCCATCCTTACTGTAGACAGCTTGGATGGTTCCCTGCTTTCCTGTTCAATGCCCCCAGCCTCCACAGGGATGCCAGAGAAGCCCCGCCGGAGGTGTGAGTTGAAGGCCTCCCGGACCGGGGACTCCTCCAGACGTTCCCAGTTTACCCGCACTACACGTTTGGGCTTACCAGGTCTGTCCAGAGGCTTCCCCCGCCACCTGACCAAACTCACCACCAGATGGTGATCAGTTGACAGCTCTGCCCCCCTCTTCATCCGAGTGTCCAAAACATATGGCCTCAGGTCCGATGATACGATAACAAAATCGATCATCGACCTTCTGCCTAGGGTGCTCTGGTACCAGGTACACTTATGAGCATCCTTATGTTCGAACATGGTGTTTGTTATGGCCATTCCATGACTAGCACAGAAGTCCAATAACAAGCCACCACTCAGGTTCAGATCGGGGAGGCCGTTCCTCCCAATCACGCCTCTCCAAGTGTCTCCATCATTGCCCACATGTGCGTTGAAGTCCCCCAGCAAGACTACAGAGTCCCCCTCAGGAGCCCCATACAAGGCTCCATCCAGGGTCTCCAAAAAGGCCGAATACTCCGAACTGCTGTTCGGTGCATAGGCACAGACAACAGTCAGAGTTTTCCCCCCATGACCCGCAGGCGTAGGGAGGCGACCCTCTCGTCCACTGGGGTGAACTCCAACATAGAGGCACTTAGCCGGGGACTTGTGAGTATCCCCACACCAGCCTTGCGCCTCTCACCCTGGGGAGCTCCGGAGAAGAATAGAGTCCAACCCCTATCCAGAAGTGAGGTTCCAGAGCCGAGGCTGTGCGTATAGGTAAACCCCACCAGATCCAGCTGGTAGCGCTCCACCTCCCGCACAAGCTCCGGCTCCTTCCCTCCCAGAGAGGTGGCGTTCCACGTCCCCAAAGCCAGCCTCTGTCCGATCCGTCGAAAACCTCTGCCTTCACTGCCACCTTTCTGGCAGCGCACCCGACCCCCTTGGTTTTTCCCGCGGGTGGTGAGCCCACGGGATGGAGAAGGAGAGATGTTGGTGTTGTCCACGTTGCTTTTTCGGGCTATGCCCGGCCGGGCTCCGTGGCAAGCCCGGCCACCAGGCGCTCGCTGACGGGTCCTCCTCCTGGGCCTGGCTCCAGAAGGGGACCCCGGGCTTCCTCTGGGCCGGGTATCATCCTCTCTTATAGTTCTATCCATGAGGGTTTTTGAACCATTCTTTGTCCGGCCCCTCGCCCGAGACCAATTTGCCATGGGAGACCCTACCAGGAACACAAGGTTCCAGACAGCCCCCAGGTTCATAGGTACACACAAACCTCTCCACCACGATAAGGTGATGGTTCCCGGAGAGGATGAGGGTTACACATACACTCATATCATGGTCAACCTGTGCTAGTTCTCCAAAGTTGTTGAACACTGCATAACAAAAAACAGAGCAGGTAGAAATGTGTAAAGAATATGAATATTAGAAAAGGCCACAACATTATTACCATCCATCACTTCATAATGAATGAATGTGTCCATCAAGACATGAAAGGTACCGCGTGAAAGAGATGGTATGATCATCCTGAACACATTAGTATGTACATCTGTCTTTTTAAATGTTTTTCATGTTCTGCCACGTTAAAAGAATGCAGAAGACGGAGCATGGCCTCCGTAATTGCTCCCCTACATGGCTGTAAATATTATGGACAACTACTAGGGGAGCCTTGGCTGGTGTGTTTATAAATGAGCACAGAAGGGAAAAGCAAGTGCTCTGTTATGCATCTCCATTACTGACCACGCAAGGGGGCAAGCCCAGAATTAGCTTTCTGTAGATCCAGTGACTCTGATCTACTTGTTTTGACCAATGATGTCTAACGACACACTTATTTCCATACAAGAGACACATTTGTGTCTAAAGCAAGAACAATAATAGTTGTTAGTTTCATGTAATGACTGTAAGGAGACTGTCAGTCTCAGTTATAGTGTTGACCTTCTAAAGGTAAGGTATCTGATTTGATGGTTAGAGTCAGTCCACACACTGATAACCAATACTACTCCTTCATCATAGGCTGAGGAAGCCGAGGGGGACACGCTGAAGAGGTTCCAGAAGTTAGTTAGAGTGAAGAAAGGAAGTCAGAGTGCACTAGAGGAAGGAAAGAACGCGGCGGAAAGCAATGGTAGGTTGCCATTTATAAAGAGTTATTTACAAACTTGTGACAAAGTGATTTCAGGCCGGCTAACCTTTCCATTGTCATTGTCAGGACACTTTGTCCACGCTGTGTTCAGAGAGGACAGTCCTGTGATCTCCTGTATTGGACTAAGTAGGAGGTCAGAGAAGAAGACCTCTAAAGCCTTTCCGTCACCACAGCAACGTCGAGCCAAAGATAGCTGTGCAAGAAAGGACAGCCTTTTGAGCCCTTGGCTTCATGACCATCTCCGGAGCCCAGCACAAAGCCCCCGGCCCTGGGAGCCCTCTTTCCACACTTGTCACTGCCCTGTCATTGAGCATCGGGCCTGTGACCTTGACTATATTCCCCCCTGGGCCACTGCGTGGGACCATTTTGAGAGTCTGGTTCAGGAGCTTGACAGCAAGCAGTCTGAACTCTATCCCCCACGGGTAATCCGCTCCATCACAGATCTAGACTTCTCAGAATGCACGGTAAGACGCAACGCACACTTCTCTATGCAATGGAGCCTAACATGCATGTCAACCAAACGTAGACTTCATAATCAATCCAATGGAGATCTTTAAATTACAACAGTATTCCTAGGTTCTTCTATTAGGTAACATCATTGTGGACACTGTCACTGGTTCCCCAATAAGTCAAATTGGGAGCGTTGGTAAATTATCTGGGGGTTGATATTACGCAGGTTGTGTAAACACCACATAATTTGAATGTCTGACTGGTCTTTGTATTTGTATTTGTGTGTTACGATTAGATGGGCTGCCATTACCAAGCGAAATACCTTAATATTTAACATACTTTTTTTTTTTATCCAGGATTTATCTAGTTTTAACAGATTTGATGCCCTCGGACACAAAACATCCTTAACAAAGACAGAGGATATTGGGCTGGTAGGTTGAGCAAACATCTTATTCTACTAGAAATATAGCAGACTATTTTAACCAAATTGATATTTAGACATTTCTGAAACCTTGACGTTTGTGTTTTCTTGCTGAGGCAACCCTTGATTAAACCTCTGTTGTACTGTGATGTGTTCAAACCATATTCTGCAACGGATGAGCAGACAGAGGGTGGTGATTCATGCAAACCAGATGGTATCGGTAAAAAGATGAAGGCCATATCACAAACTATGTGCAAGAGGATTGGCAGAACACATGTCAATGCAGAGGGAAGGGTGAGTGCCACCATATTGTGTCATTTGAATTATTTACACAGAAAATTCAACGGAACATTTGCATTTTGGATTTTAGCTCATAAAATGAGTCAGAGAAGTGGCATTGTTCAAATCTACCTTACACATATTCCTTTACAGTTAATAGTTCAGGCTACTGTTGGAAGTTAAAAAAGACTGTAGGGGATTAAAAATCCTACACCTTCCATGTCTAATCTATAAATGGCAAGGGAGCTCTTAGCAGATTAAGGACTTGGCTTGCCAGAGATGCTGCGTGTCCTTGCATTAACCAGGAAACACAATCAAACTAAATAGGTGCTTTGGCACATGAAGAATCGAACACAGAGCTGATTAGGACATTGTTGAACCCTCCTGATTGGTTTAGCTTTGTCCGATCTTCTTCCTACAATTTTGCAGTCCAGATGGATGGGTTGGATGACAAAATAACAACGCAATGATACAATTTGAATTGACACTTCAACTTTTCAGAGTGAAGAGACAGACAACGGTAAAGAGGAGGACAGCGGTGGTGCTCAGTCATTTCCAATGGAACATAGACGGTCCAGTAATTCATTGGCGAGCTTCTACAGTTTCAGCAGTGGGCAAAGCTCCTCCAGTAAGCATCTTAGGCACACGCCCAACTATAGTGTACCCGGACACATGCTGGCTTTTGAGTTACACTATCCCTGTTTACAATTGTATAATATCATTGATGGGTTTTCGGGTCTGTAATAGTTAACCAATAATGCATTATATAACAGTGTTTGCTGTTAGAGAATATTGCTACTTGTTATAACTGTGGTCCATTTTATAACCTTATAGCTGTATGTTCGCAAACCTTTTTAGAGTTGGAAAGCAGTTTTGGAAGGATTTAGTTTGGTTGCTATTCAACTATAGGAAATCCATTAGGTACACTATTCCTTAGGCTGAAGTATTTTTTTAATTACACTTATTTTTGGGTTTGTGGTGAAACAAAGGTGGTTCTAAGTTTTAGATTAATTGTAGTCATGGCTTTTCAGTCATAAATAAAAAGAAAGAGCAAGCTTTAAAAGCAGACGCTACACATGGACATTTCTCCTGAACAATTAAAGTTGATCACGAGAACAACCAGAATCAATAACCCTGTGACCAACAAACATTTTTATACTGTCAATGCTTAACCAAACTCACTTATTGTACCATGCTGTTTGTTTGTTCAGGTGGAGTAACCAGTGGGTCCGAGGGTTCAAGTAACAGGGAAAGCCTGAGGCTGGAGGAGGAGCCCCCCAACAAAGGACAGTTCTGTGGTAGAGCCAGGGTTCACACAGACTTTGTCCCCAGTCCCTATGACACAGACTCATTACAACTGAAGGTGTGCCTGAACAAATTACAAAAGCTCTTAGTAAAGTAATGTTCTACTAATGTTTGATAAACCAGTTAAATTATTTCTAATATCAGACTATATGAAGTTATTCTGTGTCGCTCAAATAAAATCCCTCACTGAATTGCTACAGGTGGGAGATGAGATTAACATTATCAGCAAGCCGACAATGGGAATATGGACGGGCAAGCTGAACGACAAAGTAGGAAACTTCAAATTTATATATGTGAACGTCCTGGCTGAAAAGAGGCAGGAAGAACCACAGAAAATAAGAACCCGCCAAAAGAGTCAGAAGCTTAGTTTCAAAACCCTCCAGGAACTCCTTGAGCATCTCACTTTGGAGGTGATCTGTCTTACTGTACTGTATATCAAATTAAAAATCACTGTCAAAAAGCACAGCATTTGGTTGTGATAAGGCTATCTGTCTTGTTAATAGAGCGACGGACTGTTCACTGTTGTTTCTGTCTTAGAAGTATGCATCGTCATTACTGCTGCATGGATACCAAACTGTGGAGGACCTGAGGAACCTGAAAGAGCAGCACTTGATGGAACTGGGTGTCACTGATCCAGAACAAAGACACCGCCTGCTAGCTGCCATCCAGTGTCTCCAAGAACCCCAATGTAAGTAAACATTTTTGCTTTGTGTCGTTAAATCAACACTTCCCACAAACTCAACAAACTCATCTCTTGTTCTGAACAGATAACAGAGAGTGTGAGGTGGCCCGGGGATCTAAGTCTTCCTGTGACAGCATCAAGGCAGAACTAAACAACTGTCCCAGAGACTCTGGATGCTACATGCCATCAGACTGCTTCGACGCTGGCAAAGATGACCCAGATCACCATCCGGCCCTGGCTGAGACACACACTGCAACGTGAGGACAGGGCCTTTGATGTGATCCCTTCCTCGTGGTGGCACAGCTCGTTTGCCACTTTACAGTTGTATCAACCAGAGGAAGCAAAGTAAAGCAAAACATTGAAGATACAAATGCAAAGAAGAAAACATGGAATATCATTGTTATTCTTTAGGCTTATGTATGGCTACAACATGAAGTGGGGGATTGTGTGTGCCTTGTACTGTGCTTCTTGACTACAAACAAGACTTGGGGCCATAGTGACAATGTGAGATATGAGGGGCTGTAGTGACAATATGAGAAGTGAACTGAATCTCTCCTGTTATATGCATCCTCTTTGCTTTTACAAAAGGCAGGCTTATTTCTTAGAAATATGAAGTTACCGACAAACCTCGTTAGCAGTTTTTACTTGTTTGCAAATAACTTGAGAAAGACCATGGATTACATAATATGTGCATGCTCATCTTTTGAAATAAAAGAGTTTAGCGATTTTTATTTTTTAACCGATTTGTTTATTTGAAACGTTGTTTTGATTATTAATAGTTATAAAATACATTATTTTCCTAAAGACGTTTTAACATATTTCGTACACTCATTCTGTTCAGTGCAAAACATGTTTGCTAGGCCTATCATCCTCCTCCCTGCTGCATCATGTAACCAGAAGCAGTCAAATTGATGGATGACTTAGATTGGGGTTAAAATATCAAGAACATTCAGACACTTCAGCCTGGTGGTTTGGAAATATTTCCCAATTTAAAATCCAAAATGTTGTTTCCAACTAAAGATTGTAACGTTTTGCAGATAATCATATCATTTTAAAAAGGCATTGGCGATAATACAATACCACTATTTATTCATGATTTATTGGCTTGAAAAGACACTAACTTTAAAGATGATTTCCACACTTCGGAATTTTACAAACACAACACAACGTGCTTATTCTCATAACGTCTGGTTCACCAGTATTTAGCTACTGGGAGCAATATACTTAAGCTGGGTACCTCACCTGGTTTAATTTTAATTAGTATTTTGCTGTGAATTGGACCCGTCTTGCAAGCTTTTGGAGCTAAATCTAGGCATCTGTAGAAAAGCATTTGCATGAGTGTGGCTAGTCTAGACACAGAGGCGTGATGTTATCTCCCCATGTTTGATCTCATTCTCACGCTACAGGCATTCCCCATGTCTGCATCTCACACAAAAAAGCCAGGTAGGTAATATAATAATTTTTATTTTATTAAAACAAGTTCTTTTAAATAGCTGCCTAGAGTTACACACTGAACATACTAGCCTGACCCTGGGAGAACCCCATTTCATTGTTTTATTACGAACTGTGCAATTTGTCCTAATCAATTCCATTTAGAAACAATAGTTCACCACCTGTATGATGTTTAAACTAAAAACTCAAAACAGAAAATTATAACCATGCTGCAAAGTATAAAACAAACAAAAAACAACAATTTGAACAGTGATATGGTACATTATCCTATTCTATTACTACAAGGAGTGGGTTTTATCAAACTAAAAACAGACATGCCTCTAGACGAGTAAAGGCAACCATGTGAAGGTTGGGGGTAAGTATAATTGAATAATACTAGAATGAACTAAATCATGGCAAGTCAGGGAAGAGGCAGAGAAAAACAAATATTGGATCATGGACAACACTGGATCTGGAATACTGAAACATGAATGAATCCAAAACCCCCAACAGGAGAAATTTGTTCTCAATGTAAAAAAAAGGACACAATGCACACATTCAAAGGACGAGATAAAATGTCAGTCACCAATATACATTCAGTCAAGTAACATTTACTTTAAAAGTCAGAACCATGAAAATCCTCTCAGAGGGAAAAGTAACTGTGAAACAACAACTCATATTTACAATAATATACAGTAAAGAGCAATACGCTTTGCTTCTCGTTTAAAAAACAAAGCAAGAGACAGAAAAAAATCATCCATACTATCGCCAGAAAAAAAAAGAAAATGAAAAAGGTCACTCAAGCAGGCAGTGGTAAAAAAAACAACAATAAAGTATTGAGGCCTCTGTTTCAAATTCAAAGTTCGGACATGATTAGTCAGCTCCAGTGTCTAGGGGCTTGTTGTGATCAGTGGCCGCTGTGACTGCTGTGAGAGTAGCTGGCATAACCATTCTCAGGGTACAGACACAACTCATCTGCACTGCTGCCTCCGTTTATGTCTGAAGGACAAAGCAGGAACATTCGTAAACACTTAGTGAGCATAAACCAGAATTTGGTGAACCAGGCCATGCATGTGCCAACGAACCTTTCCTTTGTCACTCCTTACCTGAAAATATGAGTTTCTCTTTCATGACGTTGACGTCACGACTGGGCCTGCGGGCCACAGCACTCAGCATGATCTGCTCTGGGTTGCAGGTCTGCATCCCACTCATTTTCCACCTGCCATTGCATTGAGGACAGACGATCAGACGATCAGACGATCACAGATACCCATGCGTTTCACTCTAAGTAACTGCGATAATTTGTCTTTGCTTTTATCGTTTACTTGTAACATTTAATCAGTTATAGTGAGTTCAAATTAAATGACAAAACTTGTCATTAACTGTATAAGGTTTTGTGGTCAGGACCTCAATTATAGTGACCATTACCTTAATCATATTAGATATGTTCATATCAAGCACTGTTTGCAAGATAACTAGCATGATATCAGCATGAGTAGCAGCATGATAGCATGAGTCATATTTAAAGGAAAAGTAACAGAAAGAGTTTTTATAAGGTGACAGAGGTGTCTATGAGACATTTAAATCTTTTTATTCTCTACATCAAAAGCCTGAATCTCTGAATGAGTGTCTTGAGTTCTATTCATAGAGTCAGAAACTTAATGAAGCAATGCTAAACATTAGGAAAAGAGGAGAAAAATTAAAACGTTGTTGCTTGACATTGAACAAGAGGGGCCAGGGAAGAACAGACAAAGAGGAAGCCCCCCCCCCCCCCCCCCGGGCCACAGCAGGCCCCCCGGTTACCTGATGACGTGATAGCTGAGGGCAGCAGAGAAAGGTTGCATGCAGGTCGGGCAGAGCAGAAGACAACACATGGCAATAAGAATGGTAGGAAAGGAGAGAGAGAAAAAACAGTGGATACATCGACAGGGCAGAGCAAGGAAACAAACAGAAAGCCATAGGGGGTGAAGGACAGTGAGGTGCAGAAAGAGAGGGACAGGACAGTGAGAGGAAAAGAGCAGCGGGGTCAGTGTAGAAGCTCAGAACAGGCCCAAAAGAACCCACACCCAAACAGACCTTTACACAACATCCATGAGGGTGGGTTTAGACTAGACAATAGAGCAGACACAAATGACTGCATGTGCATGTTCAAATGAGCGGTACATTGTGCATCGAGTTTAATGAAATAACAACACCACATTTTACTAATAAAAAAATGTTGTTTGGAAATTGCTACACAGTACTGTGTGTTTGTGGGAATGTGTGATACACGAGTTTGAGGATATATGGAAAGAATAAAAAAGAACATACTTTTGAATAGAAAATATTCCAATTACTATGGCAATGGAGAGCAGGTCTGAAGCGATCCAGATGAAGCAGTACGCTTCTCGACTCTGAAAGAGAACACAGAACACAGTTGACTGCCCGAACGCGCCACTAGAGGTCAGCATCCCCGCAAACATGTTGAGGTGAACCCCGGGCACCAAAAACTCGCTTGGGTCAGTGGAGAGACAGCTGAGTGCTCGTCGAGTCCTGAGCCCTCGTCTCCAGCTGTGTCCTTGTGTCTAGCTGAGCCCCGGTGTCTTGTTGTACTCTCGCTGAGATCCCATGGACTTCTCCGGGCCCTTGCCCTTGAGTCGTGCTGCGCCCTCGTCACTCTGTGTACTCTCTCCTGCTGTCCTGTGACCCTCTGCGTGACCTTATCTGTGTGTAGTGTGTGTGGAGTGACCGTGGCCTGGCGGAGCTGCTTACCATGAGCCAGATGGGGTAAGGCACCTTGCGGAGGACTTGGGGGGCGTCGGACGAGACAGAAGGCACCCCACTGCACCACAGCAGCGAGTAGAGCCAGGGCTCATTCACGGGGTACACTGTCACACTCACGTTATTGGCCATGTACATCCTGTGAAACAGTTACATCATCACGTTACCGTGGGTGTGACGTTTACACTCACATGTGTATGGTCCCACGCAGTACTATGAAGCTGCAACATGTAGATTAACCATCAGGCTGAGTCCAGGCCCAGAGCGTTTCTTACTGTATGTCTCTGTAGTTGGCCTGGCTGTAGTGGAGGGTGAGGCTGCTGATGCCCCGCACTTTCAGCTCCTCCAATGAAAGCTTCTCATTGGTTGTCTGCTGCAGTCCTCGGACCCTGCCTCTGTCTGTGTCAGGAGTCCACGTCACCTGGAAAGACATAGCAACAGTGGATTATCGGTAGAAAACCTTTCTTTAATACTTCTTGACATACTATTTGTTATGCTCGTTAGAATTTCTTGATAATCTGAAAGTTACTCAAACCCTACTGTATTACTCTTCCTTTAATATAGTGAGCAAATGTTAGACAAATCATTTTGGCAAGAATTATGATCAGCAATTATTTTAAATAAACATGTTTCTTTTATGTGCCAAAACATTTTTCCACGCTTACTATCAATGCCCATTATTGGCGACAAACACCTAGATTTAGTATTAAACATTAATTTAACCAGATAGTGCCAATCTATTTTACAAGACAGACCTGGCCAAGGAGGCATTGCCTACAACGGTCTTTGTATATCACATAGATATTGCATTGTCATGAAATGTCATTGCCATGTTATTTAGTGCAATACAATTTTGTTCAAAATGAAATCAATGGGGTAGACATACAGTGCTCCTCACCCTCTTCTGGGATATGCCTGATCTCTGCACAGCCCACAGGGTGTCCACGACCCAGGTGCGGTGGTGTGGGTGCTGTGGAGGGGGCCTGCGGAGGTTGAGCAGGGCCGAGCGGTTGGCTCTGGCTGCCAGACGCAGCATCTCCACCAGGCTGCACACGGTCTGGTTCCCTATTCTGGAGCGGTCCCTCTCAGTCACAGACTGGGCTGTCCAGTAGGGGTCGCTCTGAACACAGAACAGAGAGGATAGAGCTTGCGGCGTCTGAATTATACAGTAGGACTAACATAGTTGCAATTAGTGCAGGGAAGATGAGAATCAGTAAAAAATTTATTAGTTATAATTAAGAAAAATGAAATACAAAGAAGAAAGCTGCTTGGCTGAGCTTTTGTGTAAGTGCCTCTAAATTGCAATAACAATCAAACCTAAGCACTGCTCTGGAAATGTTATTTCCTCTCCAGCTTTTATTGAGGTTCAATGAAAACAAGGCTGTGTAATATTTTTGTTATTAGTATTTTTTGTTGCTTAATTTTTCAGGTTTGTAAAGAATGAATGTCTTAAATATAAAATGAACATTACAAACAAAAAAATGATTAAAAGATAATTGGAGAAGGGAGGTGAGATACCTCCAAAAACCACCGGCCAGCATTTAGAGAGCGTATCTCTGTCCAATTGAAGAGGGAAGCATCTACATACTGCCTTGATGGAAAAATCTTGCTGATGTCTGTGGTCCTCCTCATATTATGGTCACGCATTAGGAAGGGCACCCCATCCATACTAAAAGTGTTCAAGAAAATAAATGCTCATGTAAATGACGCACAAGATTGTTACAATATTCAACAACAAGCAACAACCGGACAGCTCAAAAACTGAGCCATTATTAACAGCATAGGGCCATTACCTGCCTTCATGATCAATGAGACCATTGTCTGTGACATTTCCAACTATGATATGAAACTCTGCTTAATACTCCTACTCCATAAGGCTGGGCATGATGTTGGCTTTAATATGTTTCAAAGCTCTCAGGATTCAATTGTTCTAGTTAAGATAATGACCAGCAGAAACCATTTTTGGGGGGATTTGTCTACAGCACCCTGATCAGTGTCATTTTAGATCAAATAAAATATATGGCTTTTTAAAATGTATACCAGATTGACTGGTTTCTAGTGAACTGGACACAGGGGTGACTGGTTCAGTTCGTCCCTGTGCAACACGGGGTGCAATTGATAGTTTTACATCCACGTTTTACATCCACGTTTTTCTTGACATCAAAAACTGCCACCAGGATTTATTGTGGGTATACTTCTGTTTATTTATAAATAATTGAGCTATGTATGTCTGTTAGTGCTGCCTGCTCCACCAGTCAAGTGTTTACATCACACAAAAGTCACTTTAGCAACAGCATGTTCTTATCCAGGTAAGTTAGCTGAGGGTGTGGTTATCATTTGTAGCAGCAACCTTTGAGAATGATTTTCCAGGAAAAGGGGGCAAGCTTGCACACCTCCTACTTTCCAGTACTCAAAGTTCCCCTGTACACAAACGTATACGTGTTGTGATTAGGGCAAGCTATCATTTCCTCAGCGGTGAAGTTGTTAAATGATGTGCATCACAGTGTTTTTAGATTCATCATGGGTTACAAATTGTTCACACACCTGTACCAGTACTGTGTACTATTCAACATACAGTAGTCAGGCTGTTTATTTACTTTGCAGCACTACATTTCTTTCAATGTGTTTCTGAACACATCATCCTACCATACCACATTAATTCTGTTCAAATGTAGTTATCTTTCCTTCATAAGAAAAAGATAACTAGTTTACCTATTTTAATATGAATTTAATCTAAGTAAGTTATTAATGTTACTGTAGTTGGAGATTAAAGCCAAATAAAAACTAAACAGACTGTTGCAGCACCAAACAACTCTGTTTAGTTTTTGAACTAGTCAGAACTTGCTTAAAAGGCTCCCTACTGTGTCTACATCAAAGGTCGAAATGGCTGAAAGGGTATTTGGATATTCTCTCCAACATTCTACATGCCGAGAGTGTTGCTATGACTTCACTACAGCCAGGCCCACCCGGTGACACCAGGTCAATGTAAAGAACCAATTATTTTTTAAGAGAAGAAAGTATGTAGTTTTAAGCTCGATGAACCATGAGTCTGTAAGCTGTTATGTTTAGTTATCTGCCATTCTTGTTCCAGATATATTTAACATACATGTTTTACAATAAAATTTTACTCATCATGAAAAGCTCTTCTCCCTCCATTGATCTCTGTGTAAATAAATCCTAATTGTTTCTCGTCATTCTAAATGTTTTTTTATCATCAACGTATCCCCCCATAATCCCCTACTGAACAGATCAAATGTAAGTGGATACAACCGCTAGAAAATTTGAAATAGCTATATAACCAAATTCAGGAAAGGGGATAGGAACATCTAACTGGTTGAAGACAAGTGTATTGGATTACCTGACAGTGACGTCAGCCTCCAGTGAGCTAACCCCTTGTTGCAGGGCTCTGTTGAAGGACATGAGGGTGTTCTCGGGAGCCAACTAGTTAAGAGCACAACAGCACAGATTGAAGGAGGAATGAATAATACTTTGAGATGTCCAGAGCATCTTGGCGTCCTGACATTGTGTCAATTCTAGCCATAGCTATGTATATAAATACTCATAGACACAGTATTCGAATGCTATGATTTCAAAATAAAACGTTAGAAGTTAGTTTCAAGCTCCAATTATGCATCCTCTAATAAGAAGGCATTAGTTTGGAATCCAATTCATATTAAATATTTGCTATGCCACCGATAAGCTCACACACAAGGCACCATACTGCAAGGACTGTGAAGAGAGATCCCTGCCTGCACTCACCATTGGGGCTCCACGTCGGCCAATAACCTCCGGCCGAGATTTGAGGGTGCTTCGGTCCATGATACAGGGGGAGGAGATGGTGAGGGGGGCGATGTAGAGAGCCAGCAGAAGACCAACGTAGAGGAGCAGCACCATCATCTGGAACCCTGCAGAGAAAGGAGGACCTCCATTAGCTCTGCCTGAATTCCCCTGGGCCGCCCCACCCCTGTGCACCAAAGGAACAACGGGGAACCCTACAACCTACAGGCCATTACGATACATCAAATGGAGACTTACTGGATTTCTCGGCACGGACCGCTTGTCCAGCAACCAACCACCCTAGTGCTGTAACTGCTGCTAGAGCCCCTATGTGGAGGAAAGGCCCTGTGGACTGGTAACCACAAAACAACGGTTTAGATGTGAAGACTAAACTAAAAATAGCAACACGTGCTCAGTACATGATTTGATACATGTCATGGAACTTCAGACAAACCTGCAGAGACAGAAGAATGATGTCCCACTCATCACCCCATATGTCATTAATGGTGACCACACCAGAGATAGTAGTGAGTAGAGCAGCCAACACACCAATCTGCAGCAACACGGAACAAAATAATTACATCCATTTGAATGGGTTTGAGCAGTGTTGCATGAAAACATTTCTTAAATTCAGGGACTTGGGATTGACCGGGAGAGTTTACCTTGTGGATCCAGTAGAGGTTGAGCTGCTGCCCTAACGAAATGTGACAAAGGGCTAAAATCTGAAAGAAGAGAAGAGGAAACTGACAATTATATTCTCCTCCACAGAGTAAAAGGAAACTGTGCCAGTGTGCCTTGGTGAACCAGAGGAAGCAGCATTACCAATAGGAATGTAATGTAACTGAAGCCCACGGCAGTGCTTGCGAAAATGGGGACAGTCCCATCCCTCCATTCCCCAGAGCGATTGTACAGTGACCTGGGAAAGAGAAGAAAGGGTAGGGTCAGCTACAGTTTGACAAACGCGATCAATATTGTCGACGGCGCATTGTTCGCTGATAAACCCTGACCTTGCTAATAGGCAGGCCTATTACTAAACCCACAGTTCCCTCCAATAAACTTCTTGTCCGATCAGAACACCAGGTAGAAATTGCGGTCCTGTGAGCTGACTCACCAGTTGAACTCGTTGTAGTCATTGTGAGCTTCCAACCAGAAGTAGGCCCAGAAGAGCAGCAGGAGGAAGGAGCTGCATAGGATGGTGAACCACGTACACTCCCACTAAAATGAAACAAAAACAATTTCATTGTAAAACTATTAGTGCCTAAGAAGTGAACATGGCACGTCTAAAGTATACAACTGTGTTGACAGGGGAGTGTTTCAAACTGTTGTGAGGTCTTTTTGCGAGCCAATGGTAAGATTGAACAGCTGGCAGCACAAGACGAAGATTTTCCCTATTGGCATCAGTTTCAATTATCTATGACTTCTGCATGTTCCCAAAACTTTGTTATCATTCGACCTAATCTCACGGAGAGTGAAAAGACTTATCCCCTGTGCTCTGGATACACTAGGGCAAAGGTTTAAAGGCATGTTTGCCCAGGCACCAAGGACACTTCCCCCTCAGTGATGAACAGGATTAGTGGGTAATGCTGCTGTGGGGTAAGACAGCTCTCGGCTCCTGTTGACCATTGATCAGCTTTGCATCACACCATGCCTCCTCTTCACTTCCACTAGGCTATTAATAGAAACCAAGAGATAATGAGGCGTGTGCGTACGGTCAACATGCCATTAGAGAGGGACAAATACACAGTGAACAGTGCTCTTAGACGAGGGCTAAACCCCCTCTCTGCAATTATCCCTCCGTAGCCCAGTAAAAGGTAGCTCATGGTGGGAAATAAAAAAGTATCTGATCTGATCTGGTTTCTGTAAGTATACTTTGTTGAAGCAGTAATTTAAGCTTGACTCAAGGTTTGGAAGAAGCAATGAGTCTTTTTTCAATGTTTCCATATTGAGCTGTGTACATGTAAATATGAACTTGCACTGTTTTGAATGGTGTCTTAGTGTGCCAGGCACGCAATACCCTTGACTGACTAAGAAGGTGACCGTGGAGTGAATCTGCAGAGTAGTGTTAGATTGGTTTAGAGAGCAGGGAATACATATGACCAATGGAAAAAGTGGATAAGAAGAATGCTACATTGCATGTACTGTAGAGCAGGTTTCTTAGAGTGGTTAAGTATGCTTGAACCAGTCCATTACGTTTTTTTAATGTTTTTAGAACTGTTTTTTTTTGTCCTGTATGTTTAAAAAAATCTTGCTCAGGTAGAATTAGGTCTGTTTTGAAACCTTTAGTAAAAAACAAGGTGAAGTTAAAACATTGAAAATCAGTCTGACCTCGAAATGTTAGCATAACAGTAAATACTGTTGCCTTGCTGGCAGCATGCTAGCAGGTGGTAAGGCAAGAGGCAATTATGTTGAATGTTGCAGACTCTGCCGAGTTATCAAGGCATCATAGGTTAATACATAATTTAAGACTAATGTGATAATTAAACACTGTGTAAAAGCTCTAAGGTTTAAACAGGTAGAGTGAGAATAATCTGCTGAATGCGTTTGATTTCTCGTAGGTTTTAAAAACAGATGGCTGGAGATGAGTTAACTAATGGTTCAATGGAAATGCGCTCCTGCAGGGCAAACAATCCTACTTGGAATCATGCTTACAAGAACCACTCCAAACAAGGCTCCACAGAAAGGTCTCGGCAGATCGGTTTCATCAAAGGAGAAAAATTTACAAATCCCTAAAGCTTACTCTCCACTTTGGCTCTTAGATGTAACATGTAGCAGTTGGATCTGCTTGCACATGCATTTGATGTACTCTTATTTTGTAGTACTGTAGATTATGTGGGATGCTTTTCATTTGTATCCTGACGTTTAAAGTGGAACTTGCATTGCTCTTATCTAGGCAATTGGGTCAGGGATGCACTTATCTTCCTGACTTACGTTTTTTTTTTTACCTTTTCTTGCTGAAAGCCCTATTTGTTAGTCCCTTTGGATAAAAGTGTCCGCTAAATGACAGTAATGTAAAGTAATGAAGCATTAGCACATTGTGAGAGTAACATAATTCTGCATTGTAAATGAATCGAGAGAAGGTGCGTTCTGATTTTCCTCCAGGTCAGCACTTCATTAGTGCCCACCTCACACATTCCACCAGTGGGTTGAGTAATGTGGGACCTACGGTCTCTGTGCATTTAGAAGAGCTGCAATGGGTGAAAAAACTTTTGCATCATGCATCTTATTTTGGTCTTACAGGAAAACCCTTACTTATACTGGATTGTAAAGGTACAATAATCAATTCAAATGTTTGATAAAACTATAAACAGACAAAAACATTTGGAAATAAGTTAACAAACTAGTTTACTTAAGCAATTTAGTGTGTGTGTTGCAAAGCTTGACCCAATTTCTGTGGCTCCAGATTCAGACAAATGGAAAATTGTTCAATTATTCCTGAAGTGTGATCAAGTTTCAATGCAGCCTCTGCCGGGCTGAAATCCTTCCCCGCACACTGGCCTAAATGTCCATGATATGGGCTTGGTACTGAGGTTACACCTTTTACAGTTACTACTATTAAGCACTTGGACCTAAATTATAAACCACAGACAAAACAGATTCCCACAATGGAGTGGGCCAGAAAAATGTTCTCAGCCGTATTCGATCATGGAGGACAAACTTAATTATGAAAGTACAGTACGCTACAAATTGATGTACCGCCTTTTCCATGAGCATTTAACATTTAAACTTGACATATTGCAGAATTTAGCAATTACTGCACGTTAAATTATGGTTTGTAATATCAGGCTAGCCAAGTCAAAGGTCACAGAAGGGTACAGAGCGTCAGTCTCTTTCTCTTAGTTCCATCCCTACAGGTGATACGGCTCATGGTGCAAGTCAAAGGTCACAGAAGGGTACAGAGCGTCAGTCTCTTTCTCTTAGTTCCATCCCTACAGGTGATATGGCTCATGTCTTTGTTTTACTAATGAATAACTCCCTTTCCAAGCTAAAATACCTGTAATCAATTAGATCACCTTAAAACCCTCCAAACAGCAAAGGTACTGTTCCTACAACTGTGTATCACATTCTGTTGGTTAGGAAACCCTATCCTGATATAATAAGAAAGTAATGTTAATTTTCTTTCTTTTGTTTTTTCAATAAAAAATACCCTGCATGATAAATAATGTCGCTCTATTTTGCTCCATTAGGCAACTATAACTCAGCAGATCCCAGGAGCAAAAACAGGATCAAATGTAAGTGAAAGTAAAGTAAAGCTTAAAGTAAAGTTTAGTAAGGTAAAAGCTTATAATCTTGATATATAATCTATGTCTTGATAAATTAAATACACTGCATACTCTAAAAAACTTGCCACTGATGAGTTGCCATTTGGAAAAGGTAAGTTTAAGGGGAAATCGTCCCATTAAAAGAGGTTTGAAAAGGCTCTCAAGGTTTTTAATAGTCAAGAATAGACTGACTAGAATTTAATATTTTCAGACACATATTCTGTACATTATACTGTTTGCAAACACTGTCTTGTGTGACTTAGTCAAGCTAGTGCAAAGCTCTTCGCTAAACAACCACAACAAATAAGTACACATAATAAACTTAACCCTACCACATCCCCACTTCCACCCACAAGAGGTTGAAGGCTAGTGTTAAACGGTCACGCTTCCTGTTAAAATGTGGTGTCATGGTGCTCAGTAAAATGCCAAGCTAGACAATTCAAAGGTTTCTGATTTAGCTTTAAGGTTATTACAGGGTTTAAAGTAAAGAAGCATTAACAGGGATTTCCTGTTTTGGACGAAATACGCGTAAGCAAATGGACATCATTTCTATTTGGTGACAACTGCATCTGCACTGTTTTAATGACCTCTTCCTAGTTGTTTTTTTATTGTTTTTTGTAGCACTCGAGTGTAAAAGCATTGACCTCACAAATGCTCTTTGGAATCTGACACCGTTTTACTTTCCCTACATTTCTGTCCACAGGAATGGATACATACACCTATGCAGAATGTCATTTTGCAGAGTGACAATACTATTTTTTATGTATTTATGAAGACATTTGGTAAAGTGCATTTAAAGTCAAGTTCTGTCTTGATTTGTCTGCACACTGATATGCGTGGGAGAATGTTTTAATTATCAGAACATTCTTTGCTCTTACTGTAGAGCTGTCGTCATGGGAACGCTGGTAGCGTTTCCAGCGGCACCCATAGATCCCAGTGACGAAGGACAAACATGGCTGCTTCTCATAGACTTGTAAGGGTTGGTGTTTCACCATGCTCCTTCAGCCTCGGCTCGCCACCGGTTTGCTAGCATCCCACACAGAACAGGGACCCCTGAAGAGGAGAAGAGGACACCAACAGCTAAATGAGAAGCTACACATTTAAAGTCAATTTGGGGAATTCCTGTACATACTGTGCAAAAGTTTGTGGAATTAATGTAGGGAAAGCTAGAGCTTGAATCCATATTTTCACTTTAAAGGATATTGGCAGAAAGATGTCCAAAATTTTTTTGTGTGGAACAAGATCATAAATTAAGTGAGACATGCTCCCTGATAACATGCTTTAACATAAAAACTATCGAACAGCATGATCACCCTTAATTTACATCAGCTGCTAGAAACATCAGTTGCCATGGTAGCGTTTTACAAATATCTTGGAACATACATTTTCATGCCTCTCTGGTGGTGGTAATCTAATCTTAATTGAATGTTCTGCCAGATCTAAACTCTATTATTTCATCCAGAGTTGTATTTCAGATTAAAGCTGCAAAGTAGCTCCATATAGATAATTACTTAGATAATTACTTAAAACATTAAAAGGCCAGATACATAATTTTTAAGTGAAAATACGATTTCGGCTCTGGTAACACATTATCAATTTGCTATTATTAAAAACCAATAACATTTGAAAGTAAATCATGTACGGACTAGCTGTGAAACAATGTGATACATAAGACTTCTAAAGGCAAAACTTAATTGTAACAAGCATACTAATCCAATGTGATCAAAATTTGAATGTGAAACTTTAGTTACATGGAAATAAACTCCCTCAAAATCTAAAATATTTATTTACAGTAAATGGTTGAGTTGGAAAATGTGTGAAATGTTTAACTATTGAATTATTTTGTCAATCTTATCTCTGCTTTTGGCTGGAGATTAGCCTGTCTTGTATGGATCATGGATCACATATGGCTGTTACAGATAAGATTCTTGTTGTAATGTTAATCATATTTAAATGTTACTGACATTTCTTCATATGGAAGATGGCCTGTTGTAACCATTCTAGATTATTTGCACATAATGTATCAAGATTAATTATCCATTTTGCTGTACAAGAACATATATGAATGCAAATAACAAAGCGTCATGCATAAACATTGTTAACCATCGGTTGATACTGTCAATTTGAACAAAGGCAACTAGCACTGGCATATTTCCTGGTCGATCTTCCAAAACCAAAAGCCAGCGATTATTTATTCTTATCTCCAAGCAGACAGACACATTCTAGGAAAATAGAGGGGAAGAATAGACGTGGGAATAAACGTTTGGCTACTGCACAGTCTGCTCAGCTGTGTTTGTGTACAGATACCAGCTCTGCGGTTTCCATGACGCTATAGTTCTTATTAGCTTTGTAAAGATTCATCAAAATACAAAAACACCAAGCACATCGCTGACAGAACAAGGCTATAAATCATAAAATAATAACAATAAAATAAAAGGGGAATCAACGTTAACGAGATGCTATTAAATTATCCCCTCCTGTAGCATGATGTTAAGACCACATTTTTGTAAATTTAGAAAATGAACATCTAACGCAAATTACCCTCCCTGCAAGTGCATGTAACAATTAGAGCCTTAATGCATCCTTTCTCATTTCTCCCTTACATAACTCTGTTTTGTGCATCATGTTAGTTTATTGTTCTACTACTATGTAAACACAGACACCAGCACCAAAGCATTCACCAATAGAGAAAGTTGGCAATACACATGGACACTGGCAGGCTTTTTGGGAACACCTGGATGAGCGTTCCTCCAGTATACCCTTGAATGTTTGTTATTTAGAGTTATCAGCTACCAGAAGATCAGAGAAGGGTCAAACAAGGTTAACATCTTTTTGTGTTCATGAGGCTTCTGAGATTCTTTGTAGCCACCTATCGTCTCTTATCTGGCCTCAAAAAAGCAATCCTAATAACATCATCACAACCTTGTCTCACAAACAAGCGCATCTCAAATTGCATACTACTACTACTTTTTTCTTTTAGTAGGTACTTCAGCTGCACTTGCAAAGTATCTACGGTCGCATGCATTTTTGGCATACTGCATTGGACATACTATGTATGTAACATACTAAATATTTTCTGGCTTACTATATAGTATGGTAGTCTGAGTATTGAGACGCAGCCAAAGAGTTGCTCTTCATGGCCCAACCTCCTCTGTGCTATCATTAGCCTATCATATGTTGTATTCACAAGGCCTTGACTGCAGTGGCAGAGCTTCCTGTTGGACTTTCATTAGGTGCATCCTGTGAGTTGTGTCACTCTGAAACCTACGATTGCCTACGAGGATATCTTTAGAACAGTTTGCACTGCCTTCTCAACTGCTTCTACAAAGATTTGCCTTGAAACAATAATAGCACCTTAACTGGAAGTAAAGGTTTATTTTAGTGGACTTGCCACATGGTAATACATTGAGCAATTCCCTGCCAGTATCAGCCATGCCTAAAATTAGCACTTTATATCGGTCAGTGTCGTTGATTTCCAGGCTCCTCCATCATTCATTGCTTTATAAAAAATGGATGCACAAACAGAATTTGTTCTTTGATCTTTGAATTAATTTATAATTATTGTCATTACTACTATGTTTTCTGGAAATCAAGATTAGGGACATGGTGGAATTATCTGATACATTGATAAATTTAACCTTCTTAATTGGAGACATGTGGATACAGGTGGTGGTGGTATGCGAAAGGCGTTCTAATGTGGATTTTGGCTGTTATTTTTGAGTCAACAATATTGGGGACAAACAAGACAGACTGCAGTACAAACTCTTATTTAGTCAAATCATTTATTCATTAAATATTATTCTGGTGGATCAGTCCAGAGACAACTATATAAGGACAGCAAGGATAAAATCAGAACATATCCACTGTACAATATCATTGATCTTGATCCGGAACAAATTTGTACTTTTTTTTATCACTGCTAGGTGTTTACTTCGATAAAAAGTATATGCAAATTAGTTCTCTCTACAACAGACAAAAGACTAGTGGAGTTACCTTGTACACGTACATTTTGTGACCTGTAGCAACATAACGAAAGAAATATTGTAAGAATAGTATTTTTGTGGCTTGATGATACATTTCAATCCATACAAATCTTTAATAACTGTGGAAGTTTGAGACAAGTTTTGGTTCATTATTTGCACAATGGTGCTTTTCAGGTTGGTGAAATGATGATGAGGAAGATAATTACACACCTGCTGTGATGATGGTCCTGATGCTATTTCAGGTAATTTACTATTACTGACAGCCTATGGTTTTCGTGAAGAATGTGTCTCCAATTTGCAACATGAGAACTAATTCACAATATATGCAACAAAACCTTTTCAAGTTTGACCTTAAGTACATCCAAGTGATCGCAGGGAAACACATCAGTGACAGTAGTCTACTCAGTTTATATGAAGTTAAGCCGATAAACTGCGCACGATGTAAACTCTCACCTTCCCCCCCTCGGCTGCGTGTCTTCTAAACGATAGATATATATAAAAGTGACGGTGACAGTTATATTCCCATAGCATTGAAACAAATATCGGTTCTTTAGAGATAAGTCCGTTAGCATGAATTTTCAGTTTGTTTCGGGACGTTTGATAAACTTCCGAACGAAAGACATCACCTCAAACTCCAACCGCAAATGAACAGATTCGCTTCTAGTGCTGTAATGTTTTCCTGAGTTTTATAACAGGTTTTGTTTTTATTACAGTGTATTCATTAGTTATAAGAATAGTGACTCACCGAAGGTTCACACGCAGAAAAGGAGAATGAACTGTAATCCGTCCTATGGGGGTGGAGCTGTCGTTTCCTCTGCCAAACACTTGTTAGACGTAGAGGGCGTTTTGAGCAAATGGCAACACAGTTTAACGAATAAACACCTACACAGGTAAATTACGTCAGGTAGAGTAGCCTACGCATCGACACTGATAGTGAACGAAAATCATATTTATTACTTAAATGGCTTCACACCAAAATCGTTTTTATTAATATTATTACATCTTCTGTTATGGCTGTGAAACCTGCAAGCAAGCACCAAACTAGAACAGGCGATCATTGGTCTACCACTGGTGACATCTTTTCAGAAGATCTATTTCAGTCAGAGATTAACTTGTCAGATAATTACGTCAAGTCTCTCTAATCTTGTGCAACCTACCAATTTAATAAGGATACGGTTTTGGAAATAGTGACCAAAGGCAGTCATCTCTCACAAATCTTGATGTTACAGGAAATAAAAACAATTTGCAAAGAATTGTCATAAGTGAGCTCAGCCTCTTTTTATGATGAACATTTTGCATCTGAATCTGTGCACATCCCAGAACCAAAAATCTATTTAGCCAGGTATTTCCCCTACTCACAACAAATAATTTCATATTATTACATGACTCTGGTCTGTTCTCTACTAGTTCTTGGTGAAAGTCTAGTGGTAATTGGATTAATTTCACTGTGGCCTAGGTTGCATCTACTCTGGCTGAATTTGAAAGGACAAAAACTGCAGCACGTTCAAACGGTATTTCCTCCACCAGAGAGAGCCATTGTCCTCCACAGATCACTTGTTCACATTTTAATAGCAAATTATTCAAAAATTGCTGTGATTTATCAGGATTAGACAAGATGTATGTCAGAGGAGAATAACAAAAATAATTAGGGAGACAGCAGGGAACTTTCTGTGTATCAAACCTTTTGTAGTATTCTCAATATATATTCTGTGTGTCTATCGCAGTCTAATTGTCACGGCCCTCTGAGGGTGCTGGCCAGCAGAGGGCTTCCACACCCTCTAAATTGACATCACACACTTTGGGTTCTTATTTATGATTCTCGTTTGCACCTGTGTTGCTTGTCTGCTATTTAAGTTCTTTAGTTTCCCACTTTATTGAGTCGTTACTATTGTTCGGTGGCTTATCCTCTGTAAAACAATGAAGTAAAGTAAAGCCTTTGTCTCCTGTTAGTAGCATTCTGTTTCTCTGTCTGGTGTGTCTTTTTGTTAGTTTCCAGTTTTACATATGGGTTTCTAGTTCTGCCTTATTGGAGTATCTGGATTTAGGCCATCACCGACCTACCAACCCAGATTCGTGACACTAATCAACTCGTAGCAATTTTGTTTGCACCTTTTGTCTAAATCTTTCTAGTCAAGTAAAAAAAGACAGGTTTTTTTATGCAAGAATTTTTGTAATCGGTTAAATGGTGGAAATTGGATGAGCCAGATTTAGAACACAGTCATTGGCCAGATTTTTTATCATAGGATGGAGTACCACATCTTAACAACTCATATCAAATCGAGTCTGTTTAGGTGACATTGAGTGTCTTGAAAGGTGCCCTCAAGTTTAAGTGTTTCTAGGGGTTTGCGTTACGGTCCTGGGGAGCATGGTAACTGGAAACCAATGACCTGAACAATTTTTCCCATGACTGCCTCATTAGCCTTTGGCCCTTTGCCTAGTTATGTCTCCGCCCCCTCTACTCAGTGATCCCTGGATTTTAAACAAGAGTAGCATGAAAACACGGAAGCGGATGCATATCCTGTTCCACCGTTCCTTTCCCCTGCTGCCTGTTAAAACCATCATTCCCTTGTATCTATTGTTAAATTGTCCTTAAACACTAAGTGGCCCAATAATTAAACACGTGTGACTAATATCATTGCACGTCACTGCTGAAAAATAACAGGATTAAAAGACCATGCTGGATGAATGCGTGAATGGGCAGGAATTAATCATGCAAGAGGTTTAAATTGTTCGGTGTAAATACATCTCATAGATCAAAGTTCAATTTAAAAAAACAAAGGCTGCGACAGACTAAGCTTAAGAGTTAAAGCTCCTTTACTAAATGAACCCCCTGCTTCCTCTTTAGCTCATTAATCAGACCAACACTTTACCAGTCAGCAAATCAAAGCCCATGGGCAGAAGCCCCAGGCTATATCTTTTTCAGGTGTTGAAAGAGCTGAATAGTTGTTAGTGTAGTTCTCAAAAGATTATTGCACATAGTACGTTTACGTGAAGTCACAAATACACTGGCTCAAAAGCTGTGTGCGTTGGTGACCTGCAAAGTTTTCTGGACTCTTTTGTGGCCTAGTAGTTTATAATGCAAAGCATTATATATAATTATATAATTATAAGTACCTTATGATGTGTCTTTTTCGGTATCTACCGCATGTCAGAAAGACACAAAGCTGTAGACGTGGCAACTACGGAGAAGGGCAGAGGAATGGGCAGGACAAAGCACCACTGACTGGCTGAAAATGCATCATGATCAAAAGACAGGATTATCAACAAAATGGTGGATCTTCTGTTTTCTGGTTCTCAAAATGGATCAACAATTCAAATTTGGGAGTCTTAAACATGTTATGTTGCAAGTAAAAGAAAGAATTAAATGCCATTTACCAAAACATTTGAAAATAATTGTAAAAAGTTATCAAACTATAGTGTGGCAATGCACCTCACATCTCAGTTAGGCTTTAGGACCTAGAGGATAAGGAGCACCTTGGTTCCATCAGTAACGGGACACCGTGGGAGGACCCAGCTGGCTCACTGGGCTGAACAAATCTCTGCTCTCCAGTTCTTCTACTACTTGAAAAATTCTCCTTTATAGTCTGTTGAAAAGCTGAAGGATTTTATTTCATCCAGGAGAATATAGTACAGACAACTGTAGGAAAACTACCAAAAGAGCAGAGTAAGGTAAGACAGATGAGATGGGTGAAATTATTGTGAGACGGGATTCACTGTCCAGTGTTAAACTGCAGGGAACCCTTTGGTCAGGAATGTGAAGTGGTGACTCCATTTCCCATAAACTTTTTTAGGATTCACTGCAGAGTCTCAGTCACAATTCAACAGCATTTCATTATTGCATCTCTTCAGTTCTGTCATAGCTGAAAAGTTAATGAAACTGCATACAAATAAAGAAACACATACATTTATTTTTTTTGTATAAAATATATGGTAATCCATGCAGCATATGCAAACTCTTCCATGTTAATTTGCAGATAAGTTTTACTCCTCTGACAAAATATGTTCAATCTGAGTCAGTTTCTGAATAAGGGCATATTTCTTACCGTGTCACAACAACCATGCTTGAGTAATTTAGGGAGATTTAAACCCAACTGCTTGAAAGATTTTGCTATTTTTATTTTAAATTGTATAATATCCCACAGGGATGCAATTTAAAAAAAGATTGCATCATGCAATATCTGAGTTCTTATTTGGCAGCTGACATCCTTATGGAAATAATTTAAAGCTTAGACCATAGGAAGCAGATGAGTGGCATTCTTGGAATGCAGAGAAAGGCAGACGCATTTTGAGCAGCCTGTTTAACTTAATCTAATGAAAAAAAACGTATTGTGCTCCCTCAGAGGTCACATACCAAAGTTTTCTCTTGTTTAGACTTTGTGGCTTAAGGAAACCTGTTGTTACTTGTCTGTGACATTCTTTACGGGGAAATGTTTCATGGACATAGAAGGCTTAAAGAAACTTCCAATTGTATTCATTAAAATGCTAAATTCCTTTTTAACATCATGTGAGAGTAAGGGAGAAGTATCTGATTTGGCATTTTGCAGTTGCCAATGTGGTTGTGACAGTATATTGGCATAACTCTGCCTTGAAGTATGTTTGGAGACAATCAATTGACATGACTAATAATTTAATACAAGTCTCCATTAATTATATAAAGCTATATTTCATCTTCAACTGTAGAACAAAATCTTTACTGTACAAAAACTGTACTTAGATAAACCAAACAAAGTACACCATTTCAATTGTATCTCAATTGTATAAGAACACGCATAATAATATATATAATAGCAACATCTTAACCAACAGCCCAATAATTGTTGTCTCGTAATTTCTGTTATTTTACTGGCTCTGAAGGTTCTCCTCAACACAGGACTATAATCAAGCTAGCATAATGTAGGTGACCAACCTGTTGTTATTTTACTATCTCTGAATGTCCTCCTCAACACAGGACTACAATCAAGCTAACATAATGTGGGTGACCAACCTGGTTGCCGTGGCCCTAATGACCACTGCCACATCTGCTGCCACTGCTGCCTCGGCAGACAAGGTCCTCAGTAACTACGCCACTATTCTAGCGGATAACAGCCCTGACCTGGCCTTCAGCCTCTACCGAAACATGGCCAAGGAGAAAGGTGTGGAGAACATCCTCATCTCCCCTGTGGTGGTGGCCTCTGACCTCGGGCTCGTGGCGCTCGGTGGCAAGGCCTCCACTGCCTCGCAGGTCAAGACTGTGTTGAGTGCTGGCAAGGTCAAGGATGAGCAGCTGCATGCAGGTCTGGCCGAGCTGCTCAGTGAGGTGAGTGATCCTAAGACCCGAAATGTCACCTGGAAGATCAGTAACCGCCTCTATGGGCCGAGCTCGGTGACTTTCGCTGCTGACTTTGTCAAGAACAGCAAGAAGCACTACAACTGTGACAACTCCAAGATCACGTTTAAGAACAAAAAAAGTGCCCTGAAAGCAATTAATGAGTGGGCGGCCAAGTCTACTGATGGCAAAGTGCCTCTTATCACTCAAGATGTGGAGAGGACCGATGGAGCCATGATCATTAATGCCATGTTCTTCAAGCGTAAGTCAATACTATTAAGTGTTCATTTTGTCTTCATTGTGTATATTTGCATGCAATAAACCACAGTATTCCATCATTAAATTCAAATCTTCTTGGGATTTGGGCTCTTGGGATTGAACAGCACATTGGGATCAGCAGTTCCATCATCAGATGGTGGATAACCGCGGCTTCATAGTGTCCCGTGGATACACTGTGTCAGTGCAAATGATGCATCGCACTGGTAGGCCACTTCAAACGTTACAGCCCACATGATAAAGCAGTGCATGTATTATAGCAAAGTCGGTTAACCCTGTATAAATAAATAAAATAATAATGAAAAAAATAATAATAGAATAGTTGCAATCCCCAGAATGTGTAAACAGAATTGTGAAAAGACATTATGACGTGGTTTAATTATGGCTGTGTTTTATCACAGGTCTCTATGGCTACCATGAAGACATGACCAATAAGGTCTATGTTTTGAGCATGCCTCTGGCCCACAAGAAGTCGAGCGTTGTGTTTCTCATGCCGTACCACGTGGAGCCACTGGAAACACTGGAGAAGCTGCTGACCAAGAAGCAGTTAGACACCTGGATGGGAAAACTGGAGGAGAAAGCTGTAGCCGTGTCCCTGCCCAAAGTCAGCGTGGAAGTCACTCACAACCTACAGGTAAATACTGATGCATGTGTCCTTCATGTCTCCCCTCTTATGAAAGTTGCTTTATAAGTTACACTTTATCAAGGCCCTTCTTCATCCTTAGCAACTCGTCTTCAATTACTTCCTCTTGCCCTTAGAAAAACCTAGCAGAGTTGGGTCTGACCGAGGCTGTGGACAAAGCCAAGGCTGACCTATCCAACATCTCAGGGAAGAAAGACCTGTACCTCTCCAATGTGTTCCATGCCTCTGCCATGGAGTGGGACACAGATGGGAATCCTATTGACACCAGTGTCTTCAGCACTGAGCAGCTAAAGAACCCCAAGCTGTTTTATGCTGACCACCCCTTCATCTTCCTGGTGAAAGATCAGAAGACCAACTCTATCCTCTTTATTGGCAGGATGGTTCGGCCTAAGGGTGACAAAATGAGAGATGAATTATAAAAGCATGCACAAGTTCTTAAAATGTTATAGATGTGTTTGCGTATTGATTAGTTTTCCTATGCAATTAGAGAGGAGAGGAAGAAAATGTATTGATCAGCTTATGTCTACATTCACATTAATTATCATGATTCATCTACGTATATTGAGCGAGAGTTTTAGGGACAAAAGAATTGTCTGAGAATCTATACATTTCCCACCATGTGACATGGATGATATTTAATAATGGCTGAATACGGTTTGAACTGAATACTTACATTAAGTATGACTTCCCACCTTATTCCCATAAATCAGCATTCCTCTCAGGGTTTTCTTGCTTGTCTCTACCTAGCATTCCTATAACTTTTTTTTATCCAAAGGGGGATCCATTGAGGATTCAATAGGTTATGCAACCAAGTTGTTATTTTGAAAAGAATACGATGTTGTGAATGTGTCATCTGCTGTTAACTAATGAGTTCAAGTGAACTGGTTTTGCAAAGCTTTCTGCAGATTACACCCTCTCTCACCAATTAACTATTCTGAGGAAGTAAATTATCCATCGGTTTTAATATCTTTAGTGTTTAAAGTCAGCAGGTATTTTACTGTCTTTTGCAGACCTGCATTTGCTTTTATTCATTTACCAAATGTCTGTTCCTATTTGCAGACTATTGAACGGTTGCACCTTTCTTTAACTATGCCTTGAACTGCACTGAACGCACTGCTCTGCACTGACTTCTGAGTGAGATGCAGTATTCTATGGTTGGTTTGTTTAATAAGCCCGCTCTGTATGTGTTTGTCTTCGACATTGTTTCTGATCACCTTTTGCCAAAACCTTTTTGGGACAGTGGAATGGAATGAGACTTTTGAATAATTTATCATTATCCAACAAAACAGTCCAATAAACTGTGCTTTTAAAGTTGGCTGGCATTACCAGTTCATATAGTCAGACATTTACACTAATAAAATGAACAGTTCAAACTATTGTCCTAAATCTGTTTAAAATGTCATTAGTGTAAAAAAAGAAAACTACGAAAGGGAATATGAAAGGCAGTCTGTTCTTAGAACGCCCTGGCAGGTCAAGTGTCTCGCCAAATGGAATTTCCAGCTAAGTGGCATTTGGGACTTCAGGGTATGGGAATGTTCTCATTACGGTGTCAACTGTGCTACCCTAAAGGCTACTATGATGATACTTTTTCTTAATAGACATAAACTGGTTGTTTGCTTGCTAAAAATTCAAGTTGACCCAGATAGTCGATATAGCCTGAATTTCCAGTAAATCCTATGTAAATTAGTGTTCATTAAGAACATACATTCACAACGGTTTTTGTATGAATGACAGCTTTCTGGGAATCTTTTGCCATCTAGTGGATAAGAGTGGCAAGCAAATTAAAGTTTCAAAGACCAGAAACAGGAGTTCAACTGCACATTATTTTAAAACAAGTACTATGAATATTTTCTCTATTGAGTAAGCATTATTATCTTTTCAAAATGCATGTAAATATGTTTATCTAAGCTCTTGACTACGTCTAAATGAATAAGTCAGTTTCTGGGAGTAAGTTGTAATTACTAATGTTTGAAGTCCATGATTTCAGTGACGTGACTCCCAACATGGTTGCTGCGTTGAAGGTGAGAGTTGACCTATTCAATAAAATTGGCCTGACCAGGGTGGCCCATCACGGGGAATACAATGGCTTTTGCCTGACATTGAATGTGACATCATTTAGAACTGAGGAAGGGAAGTGACTTCTGCAACCTTTGGGTCCGGGGTTTATTTCACAATAGGCAACTGAGATCACTGAACGCTGATGAAGGAAGTGGGCTGCACAGTTTACTGCAGAGCAAGCTAACACTACCAGCTACACTACCAGCCTAAAGTTGATTTAGGAAATATGTTGTCATCCACCCTATAAACCCCTACAATGAATTACCTCAGTGCTCAAAATGCACAGCCCATTTGTTGGTTGTCAGTATTGTCATATTTTATGGCCTTTAAAATAAACTTCTATGGAACAAAAAGGAATTTAGGGTTAGTTTGTCTGCAAACTCAATACTATGATATTGTTATTTAGCATACCTCAGTGATCTCTACTGTTATACCTGGCTGAAAAATGTTATGAATAAAATTGTGGGCATAATATATAGCACCTTTAACCCAAATGCATGTTACCTTGCCCAACCACAGGTCACGTATTTTTCCCGGCATCATTTTAAGAAAGGTAAACAGCTCAAAACAGAGAGGGCTCACTTTGACCAGGGATGGTACATTGGGAGAGGAAATAACCAGTGATGTAAGCCTACCTGTAATAGCAATACCTATATAGAGAATTAAATATGGGAGCCATGACACCACAGAACAGTCAGAAGAAGTATTTGGTAAAAATACAAATTAATAATTGAAAGGTTTTTAAATTTTTACAATAATAAAAGGTATATTGAATGACAACTATTTTACAAGAATGAATTGATAGATTTTTTATATTTACAATTGAAAAAAAATGTGTTCTTGTCAAAAGCCATTACATTAGATAGCAGAATTTGTTTAATACAAACAATCAATTATTAAAGGGATAATTCAAGGGTAATACAATATGTTCCAACTTTCCCCTAGTCCGACAAGATTAACTATTTCAAAGTTATGATTGTAGTCCAATAATTATCTATTTAGCCCATGTAAGTAAGTGTAGCCTAGCTTAGCAGCAACAATAGCTGTAAGCCAGTAGCACATGCTAGCATTGTTGATAGCAGGTATTATTTGTTGAAAGATTATTATATAACTGACAGAAGTAAAGATAAAATACTATAAAGAGGGAAATTCTCTGTTATTTAACTTAGTTTAACTTAACATTTATTAATAAAAATTGTTATACCGTTATGGTTAATGTAGTGAAGTAAATGAAAGAGAGTTACAGCATCAGACATGACTTTTACAGACAAGTTTTAGTAGACACATACAGTGCATCCGGAAAGTATCCATACCCCTTCACTTTTCCACATTTTATTATGTTACAGCCTAATTCCAAAATGGATTAAATAAAAAAAAAATCTCAACATTCTACATACAATACCGCATAATGACCAAGTGAAAAAGGTTTTTAGAATTTTTTGCAAATGTATTAAAAATCAAAAACTAAAATATCACATGTACATAAGTATTCACACCCTTTGCTGTGACACTCAAAATTGAGCTCAGGTGCATCCCGTTTCCACTGATCATCCTTGAGATGTTTCTACAACTTGATTGGAGTCCACCTGTGGTAAATTAAATTGATTGGACATGATTTGGAAAGGCAAACACCTGTTTATATAAGGTCCCACAGTTGACAGTGCATGTCAGAGCACAAACCAAGTTATGAAGTCCAAGGAATTGTCTGTAGACCTCCGAGACAGGATTGTATCGAGGCACAGATCTGGGGAAGGCTACAAAAAAATTTCTGCAGCATTGAAGGTCCCAACGAGCACAGTGGTCTCCGTCATTCGCAAATGGAAGACGTTTGGAACCACCAGGACTCTTCCTAGAGCTGGCCGCCTGACCAAACTGATCAATCGGGGGAGAAGGGCCTTGGTCAGGGAGGTGACCAAGAACCCGATGGTCACTCTGACAGAGCTCCAGTGTTCCTCTGTGGAGATGGGAGAACCTTCCAGAAGGACAACCATCTCTGCTGCACTCCACCAATCAGGCCTTTATGGTAGAGTGACCAGACGGAAGCCACTCCTCAGTAAAAGGCACATGACAGCCCACATGGAGTTTGCCAAAAGGCACCTGAAGGACTCTCAGACCATGAGAAACAAAATTCTCTGGTCTGATGAAACCATGATTGAACTCTTTGTCCTGAATGCCAAGCGTCATGTCTGGAGGAAACCAGGCACTGCTCATCACCTGGCCAATACCATCCCTACAGTGAAGCATGGTGGTGGCAGCATCATGCTGTGGGGGTGTTTTTCAGCAGCAGGAACTGGGAGACTAGTCAGGATCAAGGGAAAGATGAATGCAGCAATGTACAGAGAGATCCTTGATGAAAACCTGCTCCAGAGCGTTCTGGACCTCAGACTGGGGCGAAGGTTGACCTTCCAACAGGACAACGACCCTAAGCACACAGCCAAGATAACAAAGGAGTGGCTTTGGGACAAGTCTGTGAATGTCCCTGAGTGGCCCAGCCAGAGCCCAGACTTGAACCCGATTGAACATCTTTGGAGAGATCTGAAAATGGCTGTGCACCGACGCTCCCCATCCAACCTGATGGAGCTTGAGACGATCTGCAAAGAAGAATTGGAGAAACTGCCCCAAAATAGGTGTGGCAAGCTTGTAGCATCATACTCAAGAAGACTTGAGGCTGTAATTGCTGCCAAAGGTGCTTCAACAATGTATTGAGTAAAGGGTTTGAATACTTATGTACATGTGATATTTTAGTTTTCTATTTTTTATATATTTGCAAAAACTTCCCCAAAATTTTTTTCACTTTGTCATTATGTGGTATTGTGTGTAGAATGTTGAGGTTTTTTTATTTAATCCATTTTGGAATTAGGCTGTAACATAATAAAATGTGGAAAAAGTGAAGGGGTATGAATACTTTCCGGATGCACTGTAGCCTATGTCATAGGCTACTGCAACCCAGACAAATAAACCCACCCAGGTGAAGTGTTTTCTAGGCTTCTAGCCCATTAAAGTAATTTTCTGCAGTGCATATTTGAACTGCAAATCAATTTGTTTTCAAATAATTGTTCAACTGGACAAACCAAATAACAAGCACAGACTACAGCCTAGTAGTGTGTCGTGGTTTTTGCAGTCAACATTGAATGTGCGCAGAGTTCGTCGTGGTGGTAATATAACACCATTGGTCATAAATCCGTTACTATATCCGTGGAATCCTCCTCCTTCCCTCGATCACTTAGCCCGTTGTTTTCCATCATGGCTCCCTCGGCAGACAGGCTAGGATACTGGGGACGGCCAACCTCAACGCTGGACTGGTGTGAGGAGAACTATGTTGTCTCTTTCTATATTGCAGAATTCTGTGAGTCTTTATGTATTCTTGCATGAAATTACGATGTTTTCGCGAAATGGTTACGTGACTTGCTAGGGTATGATCGAACTAAGCAGCCATTGACTGTGCCTGTGTGATCGGACGTACAGGTAATAGCCTATAGCAGTAAATACATTCCGCGGAAGGCCATCTCGAAATTAACAGGAATTTGTGACATTAAGTATTGATTGTAATGCTCGCAAGAATGTAATTTTACTTAGACATGTGTTTTGCATATCATATTGATTCAACAACATGTGGACAGTGACAACTGTCCAGCATCACGCTACATCACGCACGGACACTGCTTGCAATGCCTTTAAAGGCTTTATTCATTAGTTTGTTTTTTCGGACCATCATCATAGTCCATGTTCCTTGCAAGTCTTGCTGTAGAATGTGTCATAATTGCACACGGCATGGCTTGAATTCAAGAAGACGACATGTAGTAGCAGCAGGAAAGCGCAGTGGTTAGGCTACAAACTGCGCATAACATTGCTTGAAATTATTTTTTAACACGTTCTCCTAAATGGTTATTTCCTCCTGATATTATCACTTTCCTTTGTCCCGCAAGATAAAAAACAAAACCGGTATGTCTTAGCAACCAATACCTGGGTTCAGTTACAGCAGTTTTATGAATTGTCACACCAATAAATATCCAACAACTAAATCAACAACCATGTGCGATTTAAATATTGGTATTTGGTCAATGACTCTGCCCAAAGGAAATATGGAATGGATGCTCACACTACTAATGCCCATAATTGTCCGTCTTTGCCAAAGGGCACAGTGGTTGGCTTGTTTTGGTGATGCAACAGTTAATCTAAGGTGGGACCCTGCCAAGTGGGTCAGAGTTTGTCAAGTAGGCGCTCCTTTACATCTGACTCACTTATAGTTGACATCATTACAGAATCCCACTCTATCCTGCTCATACAAAATGTGTCCTCTGTGTCTGGGACACAGCATAGTCAAATGCATTAAACATTTATAAGCATTTTAATTCTAACAGATGCCAACTAACAACGGGATTACAGATTTGTTAGGTGTTAATAACGGCAACAGATGAAAGAGTATAGGCAAATTTATCCCGAACTATTTGTGTCACCACCACAAATTTCAGTCTTATTGTGAGATGTGTGTTTTTGTGTACTATAGTTCATCTCAAATTTCATAGTTCGAACACATGGAAACAATGGTAGGCTGCCAGAGGCCACAGACATTAGAATGTGTCATAGAGGGTTGTTAAGAGATCCATGCATGATTTAAAAGTGCTTCAGCAGAAGGAACACAAAAAATAACGTGCGTACGTGCAATTCTTTTTTTATTTGTATTTTTTAGGTTCACACAGTAATGCCACTGGCAGCCAGGCCCTTTCCATAGTAATCTTGACTCTTATCAGTAACTGGTACAGATTAAGGGTTCATGCTGGTTTGCGTCAACGTCCGATAATCTTATCAGTTATCACCAACTATAGGGCGTTGTGTTAAACAACAATTAAATCAGCATGGTGGACGAGGTGAGACACCTACTCAGTTTCTCAATCAAACCTTAAAAGCCGGTCAAGTTTAGATGATTATCATGTAGGGTCTAATGTTATGCAAACTTGATTTCTAAAGCTCCTTTACTTAATGTACATGGTGCTTTACATGTAACAAAAACGATTTAAATAAAAGATACAATTATAAAAGACATAAAACATTTAAACATAGAAACATGGCATTTTTAGATAGGCCATAAGACATACATTAAGTTCCCCTATTTTTTGTTTAATCAGGCGTTACTTAGTAGGCATTTGTTTGTCTTGAGCTCAGCATGTTCTTACTGTACAGACAAAAAATGTTGTCTATAGGTATGTCTCAGTCAGGTATGTAAAGTAGATCCAAAGATAATTTCCTGAAAAGTTGGTTTAGTCCTATTCCTTTAAAATCATAGTTTCTTCTGTATATTATATAGATATACCAGGATATATATATATATATATATATATATATATATATATATATATATATATATATATATATATATATTACTATACATTTTTTTATTTTACGCAGGAACCTTTGTGATGAATTGGATCCCTTGTTCTTATATTTTAAGACCTCACAACACCTAAATTCTATTCTAGTAAGTTTTGAGGTTGGCCAGTGCTTGGCCAAAAATATGTTCAATAAAAATGGCATAAGAAAAGCTACAGTAAGCATTTTAGTGAGTGATAGAGAAATAACTTATTGTGTTAATCCACTAAATCTGGTTTTGTCTGATCTTATTTTGCAGGGAATACTGTCAGCAACTTGATTATGATCCTTCCTCCCATCTACGGGGCCATTCAGACGTTTAAAGATGGCTTGGAGTTCCGCTATATCTGCTCTTTTTTGGGCCTAGCAGGTAAATCCCTTCCTAATGGCAGAGTTTTGCCTAACTTGACGCACATCAGGATAGAACAATGACTTCCTTCCATTTTGTTTTGTGCTCTACCCGTGATCCAGCTGTTGGTGTTGGTTCCTGGTGCTTTCACATGACGCTTCAATATGAGATGCAGGTGGGCTTACAGTATATAATATGATAACATAAATATTCTAAATGTTCTACTAGAGACCACAACCACAGTGTCTGTTTGGCTTGAGAGGCTTTGGGGACATCTGCTTGATGAATCCACACATATCCAGTATAAAGGGAATTGGAATGACTTGGAAAGAGGCTTCAATCCCATTGTTGAATGAGTAATTGAAAAAATTACTTTGGGACTGGACAAGTTCTTTCTTAGCGATTTATTCATTTCAAGGTTTATTGATCAGTGGTTTACCTCTGTCGACCTCCACAGTTACTGGATGAATTGCCAATGATATACAGCACCTGTGTATTTGTCTACTGTCTGTAAGTACCCATTCTTTAATGTGGATCTTTAGCTTTTCTTATGTCATTTTTATTGAACATATTTTTGGCCAAGCACTGGCCAACCTCAAAACTTACTAGAATAGAATTTAGGTATTGTGAGGTCTTAAAATATAAGAACAAGGGATCCAATTCATCACAAAGGTTCCTTCGTAAAATAAAAACATTTATAGTAATATATATATATATATATATATATATATATATATATATATATATGTATATAATATCCTGGTATATCTATATAATATACAGAAGAAACTATGATTTTAAAGGAATAGGACTAAACCAACTTTTCAGGAAATTATCTTTGGATCTACTTTACATACCTGACTGAGACATACCTATAGACAACATTTTTTGTCCGTACAGTAAGAACATGCAGAGCTCAAGACAAACAAATGCCTACTAAGTAACGCCTGATTAAACAAAAAATAGGGGAACTTAATGTATGTGGGAGTGCTAAACAGATCTCTACTTACTTCAGTTAATGCGTGTTAGACTTTGTTACCATGGAGCTTTCCTCGTGCCTGACACGTGAAAATGCTTTCAGTTTGGTCTAGATGAATCAAACAGATGCTTGGTTCCAGCAAAGATTCCATATGACTTCAAGGCCTTCCATTGTTTATTTTTGTTACTCATCATCATCATTTGAAGTCCCTTGCATTATTCTGTTAATTTTGTTTACATTTGTTATCCGCTTGAAAATAGTAAATTATGAATTCCCCTGTTACAGATACGAGTGCTTCAAGCAGAAAAACACCATCAATTTAGTAACGATCGCTTTGTTATTAACCTTCAGTGTGTCAGTCAGTGTGGTGAGTGGCAATGATTGCTCATTACTGTGGTGTTCATGTGTAAGGTAATGTGAAAATACTCAGACTGTTAAAATCTCATTCAAATATGAGCGTCCATAGACAGTATGTTTTTTAAAGTAATTTCACTCATGCCATTATATACACACACTTGACCTTCTCATTTCCCTTGCTCTGTAGGTGTACCTGCAATGGAAAGAGCCTGTGTTTCATCAGGTAAGGGTGAACACATTATTGCTCTTAGTCCTCAGTCCGTATTGTCGCTTTGTCTGATATGTGGTCATGTTATAAGCATTCAACCAAATTCTAATTGAACTAGCTCCTGGTTGGGAAGTTATTGATGTGTTTGCTATCAACTGTTTAGTCTTTCTAATGCCTCTTGATACGTACTAAGTAACTAAATTGTACAGTACGTAGCCTTCTAGCAAGATTATTTATAATACCTTATTATTATTTCTTTCTGTGTGGAGTTTGCATGTTCACTCTGTGTTTGTGTGGGTTTCCACCGGGTGCTCCGGTTTGCTCCCACTTACAAAACACATGGGCTAATACTCCTATCAGTGCCCTGACTAGGCACTGCCAATAGAACTGGAGTAAGTCTGTCTGTGTGTGTGTGTGTGTGTGTGTGTGTGTGTGTGTGTGTGTGTGTGTGTGTGTGTGTGTGTGTGTGTGTGTGTGTGTGTGTGTGTGTGTGTGTGTGTGTGTGTGTGTGTGTGTGTGTGTGTGTGTGTGTCTCATCTACGTGTGCAGTGCAAAAAGTCTTTTGCAATATGTTGGGTGAGCAAGTTTGGTACAAATTGGATGCCATGGTATCACCCAGACTGATTGTTGTGAGTGATAGCAGTCTGTCTGTCTGTCTGTCTGTCTGTCTGTCTGTCTGTCTGTCTGTCTGTCTGTCCGTCCATTCATTGTGTGTACCTAATTGGCAACCAATTTGTAAAGCGCTTTGAGTCCCGAGAATATAGTGCTAAAACTAAATCCAGTTAATTATTATTATTAATTATTATTATAATAGATCTGTAAAAACCCTCAGACAAACACTTGCTCTAGGTAGTGTATGCTGTGTTGTCCAGCGTTAGACTTGCTGTTTGAATACTAAGCGACCCATATTGTGTCAGTGTTGCTGCACAACGACAAGGACAATGTGACAAGGCTGCCATTGTTTACTCTTTGGAACCAACTTTGCTTACTAATCACTATTTTCTATGGAGCTCACGTTGACCACAAACACCAAACCCCAAAACAGTGCTCCTATGACGCAATGGGAAGAGAGGGGGGAAGGACAATGGTCCCAACGATCTTGCAAAAGTGAACTGTTGACTAAATATATATGTTTACGTATAAACATAATCGGATATTAATTCATTGGATTTCCCTCCGGAGTGTAGTCGTTAGTGGTTTATTATTTATTTATTATGTGTGTTAACATAAAAATGACTGACTGTAAAATGATATATACTGCTTTTTAAGTGTGATCAAAGCAAGATTGTAATGGCTTACAAGAGTCCTTCATATGTGTTCAGGTTATGTATGGTGCACTGGTAGCCTTCCTTGTGATGCGATCTATCTTCATTGTAACATGGTAAGTGGCCCAATGGTAATGGTTAGAGAAACACATACCTTTACAAGACACTTGCACAAACACACACGCATACTCCCATTCATATATACTGGAACATGTGTACTTTATAACACTTAAATGATTACCTGCTGTACACATTTATAACTTTGAACAAAATAAGGATGCTAGCAAGAGTGGTAGGTCCTGGAGCAGAAATCTGTAATAGCTTAATTCACCAAGGAAACGTAAAAGGCATTTTGTAGAGCTGTAGTAATAATGTGTTGTGCGACTGATATGGTTAATTCCTTTTCTAGCAAGTTAACAAATCAACACAATCTAGGTTTGAGACGGAAATGAACAGACCTAAAGACAGCAGATGTATTTCCTTTAACATTTGTGATATTTTTCGTCATATTTATTTGATGGTGTTGTGTTTGTTTATCGATTTAGGGTGTACCCCTGGCTTCGGCCTCTATGTTACACCTCTTTAAGTGTCTTCGGGCTGGGATTTCTGTTGTGGAACGTTGACAATCTGTTCTGTGACTCACTAAGGTAACTACAGTATATAGTATATTTTTTAAGCTTGGCCATAGTTAGATTAAGTAACGCCATAAATATATATTCGGTGTTCAAAATGGGAATCTGAGGTTTCACAACTAATGGTTTCTTACTCCACAGAGCAACTAGACAAAGCTTGCCCTCTGGTGTCGGAACAGTGACACAGTTTCACGCTTGGTGGCACATCTTCACAGGTCTGGGATCCTATTTGCACATTCTTCTTAGGTAAGTAACCGGCTGTTTGTAATTAACAACACTGGATTAGAATTCATCAAATTCTCCAATAGAAGACACTAAATTACTAGTTGTATAATTCCTGAGTAAAAATCCTCAATCATTGTGTTTAAAAATGTAACCCTTTTAGCCTACAGATCAGGTCAACCTACCTCAAGCACAGACCAAAAGTTAAGGTGATAACCCTCTGATCCTAGTAAACACCATGCTCATTTTACACACCATGCAATTTTGATATATGATGCAATTGATATGGCTAAATACATAATAGTTATAGTTGTAATGCCAAATTCAATGTTTTCAGTTTGTATTTGGAGTGTGGCCAACACTGCACATTGAACCTCAGAAGACTACGTAGCTGATGGATTAGAAACCACTACAGGTCGGTGACCACTACGGTGACTGTCGAGGCAAGATCTGTACTCGGACCTGCCAGCGCCTCTCTCCCCTTGCTGCTGCTAGAACAAACCTTGCATCCAGCGATTGGCTGTGGCCCCAGGCATTATTCCGGGGACCGGTTCTGCACTGTGACAATTTGCAAAGTTTGGATGGGCACTGGGAGTGGAAATAGAAGGAAAATAATTGTCATAATTTTCTCATTCCTGGTGGAGCAGACTAGATTTTCCGTGGTAGTGTTGTGACATGATTTTATTTTCTCATTTATTTATAATGAAAATTGTGCTTTGAGGGTCATCCTGCTGTTATATAGTGGGAATTGTTGAACAAGCTATCGAAAGGGAAACATTTTAAATCTTTAATTCATAGCTAACCATGGCATATATGCATCAATCATTTTAGTCATTTATCTAAAAAATGTGATACCACATTCTGATGAAGTACCGTATGTTGTGAGTTAGAGCACTACCTATGGCCACATTCTTCAGTGTATGTCTGGTGTGGAGGATGTCAGTCCTGGTCACAAATAAGAATAAAGCAGAGCAAGCTTGGCAGGGAAAGTTGGGTTGTCTTGACTTGAAAGTCTTCTTAAATTGCCTGTAAAGTCACAGGTGTCCTATTTGACTTGAATATCATTTACTTGACTAAATGCCAAGATGCCATGAATGGACGTGTATTTTCCTTGGGAAATGTTTGACTTTTTTTTTTTTTAATTGTCCATGTGTTTGTGTTACATTTGACAACTAACAGATTGAAGGGAGCTAACAATGAAGGCGTTTCCACTGCGTCATATCAGGGTTTTAGATAGTATCATGAAGTATTAGACATCTGGGTAATCCTTTTTTGAGGGTGCACATTACTTGAGTACTGAAACCTACTTTTTAATCTGCCAGTAGCGTTAGAAAAAAATGTATTAGGAAAAGCTTGGTAAGGACTTGCCACAAGCTGCCAAAGAAATTTAGATAAGAGGTGATAAATGTGTTTTTACTGACTAGAAATATGTGGCCTAGTCTAATAATTAGGCGATATGTTTTTAGACATGCAAATGCAATATCGTTCTTAACTTAATTGTGCCATGTCTTGTACATTTAACCACTCATTATCTCGCTCGTTATTACAGCACAGTATATGCATAATCGTCCTTACCTACAGTTGTTGAAAATATTGTCTAAAATGATCAAATAACCACAGTACATGCAGTTTCATACTCAAATACTACTTTTGTTCGAAAAGGATGCCATATTTGATTAACTTTCTTAACTTAGGCCAGTCGTAATTCTGTAAATTTGAGATTAATGTTTATTTTGGCACACATTTCCGGGAATTTTGTTGACAGTAAATATGTGACTTTTGAACTGGAGACGCACAGAAAGATTATTTGTGGATATTGACTGTAACAATGCACATACATCTCCATAGATGTCTATGGATCATGCAATTGTCATGGTTTTGAAACTCTTATGTTATGGATATGTAACTGTTGCATCAAAGTTTATTACACTGTACACTGTATTATCAGTAATCTCAAAGCAGATATTGCTCTCAAGCCCCCTTCCGCTGTCTGTCACAACTATATGTAACTAATGTCTAGATATTAACTAATTTTAAGCACACGTGAAGGATAAATATTAACATCGTTTCAACTAACTTTGTGTCTTCAATTTACTTACATTATGCTGTTACTGTATTGTGAATTGACTGAAATAAATTGTTATTCAGGATGCCTTATTTTTTATTTGTGTATTAAAGTTGCCTTTATGTTAAAGGTAAAAATAAACCGGTAAAGATGTTGAAATGAGTTAGAACAACTTTTTTATAGGCCTAATAATAGTTTCATTTATTTTTGTTTTGTTTTTGTTTCTATAACTTTTTCAGACGTCTATTTGTTTTTCTCTTAAAGGGAATCAACTTTATTGGAAGTCCTCTGTATTCATGTATGTATGTCATTTACGGATCGTGGGCTCTTGGTATGGATGAGCGTGCTCTCAGTCTATCTATAAAGCCGCACATCCAAGATCTGTTCTTTGATGTTCAGCAATGAGGGTTAGGGTGGCAAGGTAGGAACCAATTAACGAACCCTCACAGATGCCGTGGCCATGGCCATTTCAACCTATGCCAGTAAGTCAGGCTATGCTGATCATCATTTCCGGACTGAAAGGATTTGGATCATACAGGTTTGAGGTGTGGTTTAACAATGGACATGGTAGCTCAGTGAGAAATGTACAACCAAAACAACCCGACATGTAATTTGATGGGCCCTATTTATTAAAGATTCGGGGAGCGGTCAGTTAACGGTTAAAGTAAGGGGTAACATTCTTCAGAGCATTAAAAACCCTCCATAAAGGTGCGTTTGAGCTGAACCTTTAACAAATATTTGAGTTAAGTGTTTGAAACGTTTTTAATTACAGGGTTACAATTTACTCTTCAGTTGTCTTCCCACAGACAAACACATGAGGACAAATGTTAATATTTGCACAGTAGGGTCGACTGGGGACGGTTGCGACAATTTGTATTCCTCCAATCAGAAACATGCTAGAGTGATGACCCTTTGCCACCAGCAAGACAGTAGACACATTCATTATCTGCTGCTGCATTTATTTTAAAAACTTGTTTTGCAGGTTTGAAAGTAATGAACTGTTTCATGAACTGTTCATTTTATCATAGTGTCCTGACCTTTTGTATGAATTAATTGAAACTGAATTCGTTTGAATCTTTGTTTTATTGATTTCTAAGTGACATGGTTAGCATGTTTCAAGATCAGTGTATCTAGCTAGCATGCGTTGTTGTGTCCTGGCTGACAAGGTTGGGGACGGTTGCAACAAGCTAAGTAGCCATATCAAAACTGACCTCACAACATTATCTTTCACCACAAACAAATCATTGTGGGGAACACAAAAGGACAGTTCACCCAAATTAAAATTGTTAAATTGTCTTTTTTCAACATACACAAGTCATTATTTTGCATCTGTAACATCTGCACACTGACTCAAGGTAGGCTTATGTTCTATGCAAAAACAAACAAAACTTATTAACTGTAATTTGATGAATATTACTAAATAAATATATATTACAATCATATTTTCAGAATATTATGCTCATTGAGACAAAAAGCTAAAGTTAATTAGTGAAATGTAATGTATTTTTAAAATGTTGCAATCATCTGCTGATCGTGTTGCCACTGTCCCCAGGGTTGGGGACAGTTTGAACATCTGACTTATTCCACTCAAATAAATATTGTGAACTATGTATCATACTTAGTCATCTTTAAATTTTATGGATAATTAGAATACAGAACAGTTTAATATATACAAGTTTGGTTGGTCTATGTCTATTAGTCTCTTAGTAACTGAGAGAAATGCAAAAAGTGTTGCAACCATCCCCAGTCTCCCCTATTTTCTGAAGAACCAAGTGACTATTAAAGATTTTATGAGTAGGCCTTTATGTTGACGTCTTGAATCTCCTGAAATGCTGTTACTGCCGTTTTAAGCCAATCACATTGTTGTAAATGTAAATCACAGTTACAGTCATCGGGTAAGTTACAACAAAGTTGTTCCACAAAAGAATAACACAGTGGCACATTTAAGTAGCAGTAACTAAACCGATTCTTAAAATACAGTGTAGCCTATGCCACGGGATGAAATGGGACACAGTGATAGGATAGGGGGATCGCGTGCATTTATTGACAGACTGCTTCGGAGAGGAGTGTTCCCTTTGTGAGATACCTGTCTGTGAGCGTGTGTGCTTGCTGGCTGTCGGGGTGACTGCATTCGAGTGCGGGACGAGTGAACACAATGAGGAAGCAAAATAATTTACCTTGACTTGCTTCTATATTCTTTGAAGGAAGTAAGCTGTGACTCTCGTCTCTCCAAATCCATCAACAATGCCACAGGGCTGCATTCGAGAGGGGATGCGCGGGTTCTGTGTTCAGGCCACCACTACCAGAGATGTCAGCTTTCTTATTAGGGTCTTCTCTTCTATGTTGTTTTGTCTGTTCTTCCTCAAATACATCTCCTATCCCAGCAGCCTTGTGGGTCCCTTTAAAGGGGTGCAGGGTTGTGCCAATTAAACAGGGGGTCCTAGAGGGAGTGTGTCACCTGTGTGCAGTGCAGTGTCATATTGTTTTTTTAGTGGAGTCTTTTCCTTTGTTTGCAGTGATCTCCCTTATGTATTTGCAGTGTCATAATAGTATCACTGTACATTTTTAATAAAGTATATTTTATATACTTGTCCTGTCCTGGTTTTCTGTGTGAGGTTATCAGGGTTTACCCAATACTGTGACATGTACAGTTGGTAGCACAACCGTAAAAAGAAAAACAACCCTTTGTAACTGGCGAACCTATAAATAAAGATAACAATGTTCTTCAGGTTAACATTTTTCACCACACTAACACACTTTACATTGGGATCTACACTAATACAAAACACACATCATCTTTAAAAAAGAGGCCCATAAATGTTTCAGTTCTATATCTGTGTGGACACGAATAGCACCGCACAGTGCACTGTAGATATCGTTGATGTCATATCCTTACTGCAACTACAAAATCTACCAGTTAATTAGTTCTCTGTCTTCCACTTTGTTCCACTGAAAATATTTTCAAATGCTTTATTTGTTACACATTGGTTTACTGTATGTTAAGGTTACCAACTCAAGGATGTCCCATTGCCATCTTCCTTCATATTTATCACTCCTAGGGACAACTAAAAGTCACTGATACAAACAGTATTTAATAATATGGAGTTTATACCACACATACTGAAGTCCATGGAGCAGTTTAAACACAAGTAATCTTTCGTGAAATGTTGGAGCAAACTGTAAAAGCTATTTCTTGACAGCATAAGCAAGTCATAATTGCCATTTATAGGTGTGTGGTTTGTATTTCCACCCCCTCTGTAGGTGCAGTTTGAGTTGTATGTGTTCAAGTTAAGCAACAACCGCATGTTTTGGATTGCCGTCATATAGCAGTAGGTGTCCCAGACGGAGCCCTGCCACATTGGCCGCAAGCCAGTTAGGAACTGACTAACACTGGGAAAAGTCACTGCTGTGTCACCAAAACCAACACTATTACAGTGACTGGATTTACATTATTGTTCTACTAAATATACAGTACTGTGCATAGGTTTTAGGCAGGGGATGCTGTTTTGAAGGCGAAGGGTGGTCCCACCATATGTTGATTTGATATAGATTTGCTTCTCCCTCACTTTGTATTTTATGAATTGATTAAAAAATAAACAACTAACATTCATATTTTTATGTGTTTTTTTTCTTCTAACTTTAAAGACTTCACACCTGCCTAAAACTTTTGCACAGTACTGTATATGTCGTTTTTATCTAACTGGGATTGTTTAGAGATATTAACATATTATAATAGAGAATAGCAAAAGAATAACATTGCAGACGGTAATGCCCTCAATAAATCATAAAAAACAACAACTCATCACTGCCTACCTTTGCCTATCATTACAAGGACATAATCAATACCAAGTTCTAAGCTTAAGAAACAGAAAAACACATTATTTGAAGCCTCCAATACGCTTCTCTAACCACATTAATCTTCTTTGGCAATCATTTTAAGCATTGTATGTTGACATTCTCATATCCCGTGATTGCAGGATATGACTAAATTTAATATGGTTACACTCCTAGTTTGAATTAGTTGTTGCTGACAATGGGAATTTTTTTACAGAAAGGGCTGATGTTTGGTTGATACATGTATATCATGCCTCAGGTATCAATGCTTTATAGCATTTATTGCCCTATTCCTTGGTAAAACTTTAGGGCTTAGGAATTGGAGTTTGCCCTGTTCCACTGTTTTTAAAGTGGGAACCATAAAACATTTCACAACACAACTCTCTTCTAATACATATACAGGATGTTATGTATCCATCTTTATCATCATAACTTCATTGCTCCACCGGCCATGCTGTCTTCATCAATTATTCAGTTCATGGATCTGTTTGCAGTCAATCATGGAAGCTCAGATAATGCAGCAAAACACAGGTGCCAATTGGAGCAGTATGTACTTGGGTACCAGCTCCCTCTGAGACTAAACCTAGGTTAGAACCCATCAATTACACGCCATCAAATACAAATCATAGCCCAATACTGCACACTTTGAATGCAAATCCAATACTGGTAACCACTGCTTTTGGCACGCCATAGAGCAAAACCACACATTTATGGTCTCTGTAACATGCTTGACGTTCTTCGGATGGGCACTTAAAAGGGGTCCTGACTCCTGGCATGTGCCGAGCCACTCTGCTGATCTTGTTGGGACAAGAGCATGTACACACACACACACACACACACACACACACATAATTAACGGTAGGATCCAGGTGGACCACTGTGCTTCACGTACAGTACACCCAGGTGAACGGTAACTCAGTGTCGCTTCCCCCAGACTTACAGCGACCCGGGCAAAACTCTTGCATGCTGCCAGTCATGGGGACTGTTTATCTGGGACTGCTGACCTTCATGCTACCTACTCTGCTTCTGACAGTTCCCCTTCGCTCCCCAGGCCTACTCCCTGCTGCGTCTGGACCCTCTGAAGCTGAGCTGGAGTTCGGAAAGGTAAACTTCAAGTGTTGTTGAGTGAATGAATGCAGTTCATTTTTATGGAAGATACTGGTACTTTACTTATACAAGGTCACCATTGATTACTGTAATATAATGTAAGTTGTGCTGTGTAAGCACGAGTCGGCTCATGTGATTTATGTTAGTTTACCTGTTACTCACCGGTTCTGTCCTTAAAACCGCTGTCTCCCAATTGATGTTTCAGAGATAAGGTTGCCTAAAACTTCCTAACTCATCAAGGCGTGTGATTTTCATTGACTATAAAGCTGTTTTACTTAACTTATCCTGTTCTGAGGTCATGTGGTTATATCCACAATATAGTGTAGATTGAAATTTAACAAAATGTATCAACATATTCAACTGTCTAAATAAACAGTATAAAGTCATGTAGTTATACCTACACATAAAGACTATTATAATTAATAGATTTTTTTTTGCATCAGCAAAGTGTGAAAACGTTTGTGTATCAATTTCTTCTGTTGTAAGTATGCATAGGCTGTGAATTTTCTCATAATGTTACAGCTTGTGTTTTAAGTTGTCATTCATACATTTTAATCGACTCAACAATCAACCAGCATGTGCACTCTTTAAAAGGTGTAAGGTATATTTACTGCATAACTTCTTTGACTTTTGGTGACATCCATAATTGCTGACCCATCCTTTAATTTACATTGACTTAAACAAAAGCATTCTCACACTATTTAAAAAGCTAAAGGTATGTTTACTGTATAACTTCCATGACTCTTGGTGACATCCGTAATTGCATAAAAACAATATTTACCTCTGAGGGTTCTGTTGGAATGTCTGGAATGTTTACTGTGTCAATGTACACATTTCGTCCATGTTTCATCTTTTTTTATAGCAAGCACGACCCTCTAAGGAGGCAGCACACCACCAGTGGAAATCACAATTTAATGTACGACTGTATATCCGATTGTGTCTCAGTGCAATTAAAAGGAGTGTACCCCCTCTCATGAAAGTAGAAAAATATAGTGTACAGTAATCTATCATAATAAATTATATTATTGTTTGTATGACCTGTATATCCTGTCTGGGTTACTTATTTTTTTATCATTGCAAGTATATGCACACTGAAAGAAGTATGTGTTTTCAGGCCTACCTGAAAAACTTCTATGGTTACAGGCCCAGGTCTGGGAGACAGATAAGAGCTGCCCCCTCAAGAGCAGATGAGATGGATGAACTTCAGGCCAAACTTAAAGAGATGCAGTGCTACTTTGGTCTACAGCAGACTGGGGAGCTGACAGGGGAGACTCTGGCAGCAATGAGGAGGCCTCGCTGTGGCCTGTCCGACGTAGAACCGTTTGGTGAGACTTTACGCTGGAGGAATAGAATCCTCACTTACAGGTGTGCCGCCACAAACAGGGCAGTGTTTTCCTCCATAAGTTATACTACACACATCCACAGTGCTAGCTGTGGACTCTTCTAGTAACAACACAGGAATCTTCAGATGAGGGAATCTCAGAAGCCATTCGAACAATTGCCACGCTGTCAGCTTGATCAATCCGTTACTCTCTCCTTCTAAGGATCTCCAGCTACAGCCCGGCCATGAGAGAGGGCCGGGTGAGGAAAGCTTTTTGGGGGGCTTGGAAGATCTGGGCTGAAGTCACTGCACTAAGCTTCCGTAGAAGGAACCGAGGCGACGCTGACATTAAAATATCTTTCCACAGAGGCGGTAAGATCGGGAGAGGGTCCACCTAGGTCAACACCTACATTGTGTTGCTCAGTGATCCTGATCTCTTGTTTGCTGTAGATCATGCGGACGGCTCACCATTTGATGGTGAAGCAGGGGTGCTAGCCCACGCATTTCTGCCTGGGCCAGACATTGGGGGAGACGTCCACTTTGATTTAGAGGAGGATTGGACTTTTAATGGCACTGGTAGGCTGCTTAAAAATACAATGAGAAAATATCTTAATATAACTTCTGAAACGTGTAAAACATGTCTAGGAATGTGGAACTAAGAGTAAGCAATAATTTTTTTAAAATAAGAATAACATTCTATTGCATGAATGTGTAACAATAACATTTAAAGAGCTAACTTGAAGACTTTCATTCAGGCTTTGACTTGTTTGCTGTGGCAGTGCATGAGTTTGGTCACGCTCTCGGTCTGCCTCATTCATCGGACCCAGGCGCCATCATGTACCCATCCTACAACTTTGTCCCTCAAGAGGAACTTCAGCTTTCCTTTCAAGATGTTGCAGATGTGCAACGTCTGTACGGTGAGCTTTGGTTAAACCAGCGTCCATTGCAAAGGAAACGTCAACACAGTACACATTGTGGACCCAGTAGGAATGCACACTGTTGCACATAGTATCATATTCTCCTCATAGATATACTCTATTGAATATTTAACCTGAATGAAACATCAATATTTATAGAAATAATAATAGATGTATTAAAAAGAATGAATTGTGTTTTACTTCTCACATCAGGCATAAACCCAAATGTGTCTACGACGTTAAAAAGACCCCCTCCAAGAACACCTGACAAATGTGACCCGGAATTGTCTTTTGATGCTGTAACAAAACTCCAGCAAGAGATCCTTTTCTTCAAGGACAGGTACTAAAACCTCATATTGTGACCTTTAATCTCTAATCATTACACATCCTTATACCATACCCTAGCATAACATAAATATGTCTACTCTTAAAAAAGCATATGATGAGAGCAATGCAATTGCCAATAACTTTCTTTTAGATTTATGTGGCGCACGCATCCTAATTTTGATGACATACGGATCAGTCTCATCACTAGCCTGTGGCCTGATAGCGTGCCATCTAACATGGAAGCGGCCTATGAGAACGTAGAGATGAACAAGATGGTCTTTTTCAAAGGTACTGGAGCCTAGATTTCTACAACATCTTTGAAGTATCAAATGGACTGAACAGTCACCGCCAATGGATACTATGAGGTGATAAGAAAGCATTAGACATCCTGTCACTCTCTTTTAGGTTCTCAGTACTGGAAGGTACACCAGTTAAAACTCTTGGAAGGTTTTCCCAGAAACATCTCTGACATGGGATTCCCTTCGTGGGTGCAGTCTGTGGATGCTGCTCTTCACTTCCGCATTGCCCGTCTCACAGTCTTCTTTGTGGGTCACCTGTGCTGGAGGTATACCTCCAATATGATGTGAAATTGACTATGAGGTGGAAAAGATACCATCAAATGGAACTCTTTCACATTAACTACATTCATTCAAAAAGGAGGAACACCTCATAACTGACCACCAGTGAGCTATCTACAGTATGTTCACCATATTATAAGATAACTTCTGCATGCCCTCCAGATACGATGAAGAGCATATGAAAATGGAGGAGGGCTCTCCTTGGCCTACTGCTCAGCTGTGGCCTGGTGTTCCCACACCCTTTGATGCGGCTGTCTTGTATGAGGGTAGCTATCAACATCTATTCTGTCTAACCATGTACTAGCAGATCAAATTAAGCAGCACAAATACGCAACATATTAAATGCTAACCTCTGGTATATTCTTTGTAGGATTTGTGTACTTCTTCAAGGGGAATGTTCAATACAAATATGACCCTAAACACAAGTATGTAATTTCCAAAAGGCCTTCAAATACATTTCTGGACTGCAAAGAAGAGAGTTCCAATGACACAACAATGGACAAGAACAGCTAATCTGATTTTAGTCAGTTTACTTTCAGGAACTGTTAAGACTTAATTCCATATGGGGTAAAAAAACAATATTGCTATTACATCAATGATTTGAGTGGCGTCTGCAAAAATAACCGCATAGATATGGTTCCTGTTAAGTTGGGAAACTACTTTTCAACAGGCAATCAAGATCTTACAATCTCAGCATTTAAAGGATTGTTGTGTTAACAAATGTCGAAGTAACATTACAAAGAATGTAAAACTATTTTAATATTGGGAAATGTATACCTTTTTTCAAATAAAGAAAATACATGCACAAGTAGCTCTTATTTAATGTAATTGATATAATCAATCAAAACAACTGTCAGATCTTCATTTTATTTAAAAACACATTTGGGCACGTCTGCCCGTTTCTGAGACAAAAACATTAAAACCATATGTTGGTACAGCTCCCAACATTCCCAAGTTGGGAAACACTACAATTCCAGCTCATTGTATTCTTTTCTTTACTAAACCCACATCTTTTCATTCTTTCAGTGTATCAGAGATGGGTAATGGGAGTTTCCCTACTGACACGGATGTAACATGCCCGCAAGCTGCCTATGCTGCTTTGGCTTATTTGGTACACCCACCCAAACTATCATCAAATCTAATGGTAATTCATATTTAAGTAATGTCACTTAGTATGTTCAGATTATTACTATAGTATTTAGACAATACATTTGACTATGTTTCTCCAATTGTTACAGCACAGCTATAAAACAACCACACTATTTCATCTTAAAATGATTTATGACTGTTGGTTTACTTTTGCTTGTCAATTCTCACTGTTTATCACTTAATTTAGTATGATAGATGTGTGACTTTTTTTCTACACGTATTGACATAATCTACAGTTGAGTGAAAGATAATACAATGAGAAATATCCAACTAATTGGGCAAGCATTAAATATGCTTGTTAGAATCTATACCATAAATCCTGTATGCAAAAGATCAAACAAATTTGAAAGATGAAGTGATATTTAAACAATTGTTAAAACAAATTACTATAGTCCACTAATCATTTTTACTTTAGTTTAATGGACCAAACAATAGAATTGCTTTATTCAATTTGGTCTGTCTATTGTGTCATTTTATTGTGGTGGGAAACTTTAACTTGTCATGACTTCGTCATGACTTCCTTCACCATAAAAAAGGGGTGACTTGACTAATGCAGTTGTTGCTCAACACCTGAGGCCAAATGTTTATAAGGAATTTTTCCACCGTACTCAAACACAAACACACTCAACTCACGAAAACAATGAGGACCTTCAACCTTTGCGTTCTAGTAAGCCTGGCAGCAGCAGTTTACTCTGTGCCAATATCAACATCTACTGATGAAAATCTAGCAGAGGTAAGTGGTTTTTTCAATCTGAAGTAGCTTCTCCTTAGCTAAAACTTAAACTCCAAAGGGATTTATTTGGTTGTGGTAACATGTTAGATAGCTTAGATAGGTAACTTTATAATTTATTTGAGAAAGTTATTTCCAATTACTACTTGCAAAAAGTATTTCCCAATTTGTATTGTATTGTTATCTACATGAGTAGATAGAGTAACAACTTAGTTTGTGTCATGAACTACATATTATAAATAGTCTCAATGGCTAAACCATCCTGTCGTTTAAATCCTTATTGGTTAAGATAATGTAGCCTCTGAAGAGCAAAACTGCCATTGAACAAAATTAGGGAATAGCAAACATAGAATATTTAATTTATATTTTGCATCTCCTTATAACTAACGCTTTTGTCTCTTGCAGAAATACCTGATGCGTTTCTTCAACTTGACGGAGCAAACAGGTCCAACAGCAAGAAGGGGAGCGAGCCAGATGAGCACGAAGGTCAGAGAGATGCAGCAGTTCTTTGGCCTCCAGATAACAGGGTCATTGGACTCAGAGACGGTGGCTCTCATGAAGAAGCCTCGCTGTGGTGTACCTGACGTCGCCCGCTTCTCTACCTTCGGAACGGACCTCAAGTGGCAGACCAACCAGCTCACCTACAGGTAAGGGACCTGTGAAAATAATCAAATCTGTATTTTTGTGGCTTTGAATTGTACTGTGTTGATAAATAATCTACATTCTTCAACTATGAAAGAGTTTAAGAAGTCAAGTCAATAAGTATCACCATTCATGGAGGGAGACTCACATAATACTGAGAGAAACTGTGTGTGACAAAGCTAACAAGTTTGTTTTACTTTGTCCTGTAGAATCAACAACTACACCCCTGATATGTCCAAGTCTGAGGTAGACAACTCCATAGAGAGAGCACTGCAGGTGTGGGCAAATGTCACACCCCTGAGGTTCACTAGAATCTACAGCGGCACCGCTGACATCATGATCTCCTTTGGCCGTGGAGGTAAACACATTTGATGTATTGACGTTCTACCATATCTCGAATTTAACGAATATCCTGTGCTTTTAAAACAACAACTGTTATGCTTATGGATGTTTATAGATTTTAAAAACAACAACTGTTATGCTTATGGATGTTTATAGATTTTACACGGTACTATACTTATAACTTTCTTCAATGCACTAGCGTTCCATGGCTGGCACTAGAGCGTACACTCACAATTTGCAAAAATGGCAAGACACTTGTGTGGGTTTTGATTGACACACTCACTGCACACGTGTGCAACTGCACTTAGGATGTTTGTAGAGCAAGGGTGTTTGTAATGACAGAGGGTCACCTGCTGACATTTTTCCTGCTAGAATTCTCTCTGTGGCCCACAGGCATGGAAACATCACACTAACTTACATAATCCCTCACTCAATACTTGTATCATTCCACACGTGGCAGGACTCTACCTGTCCCCACCTTGATGCTTTTCTTTACTTACATTTACAAGTTGGTCATATTATAAGCACTCTTCTTACACAATTTACTGCCATTAAACATCCGATTTGAGAATAAGATTCTACTAACTGAATATATTAGTTTTAATTGTATTTCTATACTACACTTGACTGATTCAGCTTAACCATTTTATGTCCATAGCACATGGAGATTATTACCCCTTTGATGGCCCAGATGGTACCCTGGCCCACGCTTTTGCCCCATCCACTGGCATCGGAGGAGACGCCCATTTTGATGAGGACGAGACCTTTACCTTCAGCTCAAGCAGAGGTGAAATTTTTATCACAGAATTTCTTGATCCAGGACTTTTAGTAAGGTTGTGTGAGACATTGTGAATGCACCGAGTGGAACTGTAATGATCCTTTTTCTTGAACTACAGGATACAACCTGTTCCTGGTGGCTGCCCATGAGTTTGGCCACTCCTTGGGCCTGTCCCACTCCAATGACCCCGGTGCACTCATGTACCCAGTGTACAGCTACAGTGAACCAAGCACTTTCTCTCTGCCTCGTGATGACATCAACGGCATACAGTCTCTCTATGGTCAGTACGCTGTACCCAGTTTTTACAGCTTAACAAAATATACAATCCACATGTTAATCCACTGGTCTGTCATGCTGCTATCATTTGAGTGACACCTTCTTTCTGACTCCTAGGAGGAAGCCCAGATGTGAAGCCTGACGTGCCTGACGTTCTGCCCCCCACCACCCCTGATGCTTGTGACTCCACCTTGGTTTTGGATGCCGTCACCACCCTGCGTGGAGAGATGCTCTTCTTCAAAGACAAGTACGTTGCTGCTGTATTACTTGTAAAAACATAATTTTAAAACAGATTCTTCTCTTTTGGGAGATCAGCTATACATCCAGTTCTAATGTCTGCATGTCTGTTCTCAGGTTCTTCTGGCGTAGCTCCCCACAGATAGTGAACGCCGAGCAAAGCTTCATCAAGAATTTCTGGCCCAGTCTTCCTGATAACATCGATGCTGCTTATGAAAGCCAGGAAACAGACAGAGTTTATCTCTTCAAAGGTATGAGTCAAAGTTCTTTGGAAATTATATTCTTATCAATGTGGCTTTAAATCGTATGCATCTCTTATAATTGATTGAATATCTGTTTCCACAGGCTCAAAGATTTGGGCTATCTCAGGCTATGATGTCGTCCCTGGCTATCCCAAGCGACTTAGCAGTGTGGGACTGCCCAGGAGTGTGACAAAAGTTGATGCTGCTCTATTTGACATACACTCAAGAAAGACTTTGTTCTTTGTGGGAGACTATTACTATAGGTATGGTAAAAAACATCTAAACAATGCTTTAATTAACTTAATATAAATAATGTAGATGGTGTACATGGAATTGCAATCTTACAAATGCCTCTGTGTCTGTAGTTATGATGAAGCCAGAAAGACCATGGACAAGGGATTCCCCAAGCGAGTAGATCAGGTCTTCCCAGGTATGGCTGGCAAAGTGACTGCAGCCGTACAAGTGAATGGTAAATGGAACTTACTCCGTTATTTCAGTGAAATGCAAATGTGCAAAACATTTCTAATGAAGTTATTCGAGGTTACATATGATGCTGTTTATTATTTAACTTAATAATAATATTAATAATATATATATATATTTTAAATAATAATAAGAATAAAGTGTTAATAAATGTTTCACTAAATATGTTATTCTTCTGTCCACCAGGTTTTACCTACATTTACAGTGGGGCCAACATGTTTGAGTACAGCCTGAGAAGTGGAAGGCTGTTCCGTGTGCTGGGAAACAGCTACTTCCTACGCTGTTAACCAAGTGGATGTTGAATTTCACTGAACAACATAAAAATGTATTGTGTATATGTTTGCCATATATGTTAAACTATATTTACATATGTAAATTATTAATTCTCTTATTTTTTTACTTTTGCATATTTATGACTATTTATTACAAATACGTAAATTACTATAATACAATACATAAGTTTACTTCACAAAGAATAATAAATCGAGTTTGAATATTAATTGTCTATCTGGCTGTGTTTTCTTGCTTTGACTTCACATGCAAAAATGACCGATTAGTTGTTATAATGATCATATAGCTAAGAATAAATTACAAAGGTGCTTCATATATGAGAACACACAAACTAACTCAAATGGCCATGCCATACATCTCTCTTTTAGTTCTAGTACAGTACAGCTTTAGATACAGAAACCATGGGACAGAAATAATCTTTGAAAAGAAACATCCAAAAATTGTATTAGCCGATTATATGCAAGAATATGAATTAGTACTTATTATAACATAACTCAGTATTAGATAAGCAAATCTAAAAATCTTAATTATGACATTATGTTGCTTTTGTTATATTATTTGTGTTGTATATGATTATGAAAAGGAGAGATGTGGGCTGTTGGAAAAACTAAAAGCAACAAAAAAAAAAACAGTTGGAACCCAAAAAATAAAGGAGGCAACAACAGACAGCAGTGATGAACGAATTAATCATTTTGAGCGAATAATTTTAGTGTCTGAATCCAATCAAACTATTTTGTCTTTGGAGGATGCTCGGTACAAAGGCAAGCCAGAGAGGTGCAGAGACATAAAGTAACAAACCAGGTGTCTTATGCTGAGGCAGCTAAAAACGTGCATGAACTAGTTAGATCCAGTGAAACCCCTGTTATCTTTAGCTTTAATTTAGCAGCACAAGAGAGGCTGAGAATAGATGACAAATAGAGGTTCTGTTTCCCACCCCAAGGCAGAGGCAAACAGAAATACAAAAAGGAGATTAAAGAGGATACACTGATTGTGATTAAATCTGCTTTGATGCTTTCATCTGTACGATTGTGAATGTGGCACTGCAGCAAAAGAACAAAAGTGGCCGAATCTAGACGGTTGTAGAGGCAGCTGAGATCCTGGGGATTAAAACAGGGAAGGCGGAAATAATTCATGAGATGTTGAACCCTGCTAAAAGTGATGGATAATCTCAAGATGACTAGAGTATGCAATGTATTGCAGATCCTCCAATGGAATGCCAGAAGTTTATTTGCTAATGGAGAAGAGTTCAAGAAAGTTGTAGCTGGACTGGTAGTTGTACCAGATGTTATATACTGTATGCATACAAGAAACATGGCTAAGTCCACACTTGGAATTTATCTTGCCAGGGTGCAGCTCTGCTAGATGTGACAGAATTGAAAAACTAGGTGGAGGATGTGTAACATTTGTAAAGGATACTTTAGTATGTATAATAATAAATGTCCCAAATGATTACGAATGTGCAGTAATAGAAATGTCTAATCCAAGGAGAAGTCAAATTAGTACATTTTTATAATCCTTCAATAAATTGGTACTGCAAATATTTCAGGAAATCTCAGAAAGAGTTGATAGAAGAGAAATATAGTGTGGAGACTTTCATGCTCACAGTACTCTATGGGGATGTGATCACACAGACAAAAATGGAGTAGTTGAAAAACTAATCAAGGAGAGATTACTTACTCGTCTTAATGGTGGAAGTGGTACCAGGGTGCATGTTAAAAGAAATGTAGTGTCATGCTTAGATTTGACTTTAATCTCTGTAAATATGAGTAATTTGCGATCATTTCCCAATATTTTGCACTGTGAACTTTGATATGTATGTACAGGAAGGCAACATAATAGAAAGATGGTGATTTCCTAAAGCTGACTGGGAAAGATTTAGAGAATGTGTTGAGCACACTGAAAGAATATGGATGGAGAGTGATTTAGATAGCTGTGCAGGAGCAGTGAATTACATGATTATTAGTCCTGCATCAAGTATCCATAACATCCACAGTGAGTGGTGAAATAAAACAGTTCCATGGTGAAATGATGAATGTGAAAAAGGTTTACAAGAAAGGAATGGAGTATTCAACATTTTGAGAAATCAATTGAGTCAAGATAAACTGATTGACTATCAAAGGAAGACACCTGTGGCACGGAAAATCATTATGTCATCAAAGAGGAATGCATGGAGGCTGTTCTGTTCCTTATGGAGGCATTGGTAGAGGAATATAATTGGGTGACATTTGGTCAATGATTAAGAAGATAAGCGGGAAAAGAAAATCTGTTAAAATCCCAGTACTGATAGATGGGGAGCAACTGCAGCTGAGCAACTCAACATTGAGCAACTCAATGTGATTTTTATATAAAAAAAAATGTACTCTGTAAATGCTGCCTATTTATTATTGTCTGTTTTATGTGGTAGCTGCTGGCTGTAAACCAATTTGCCCCTCGGGAATAATAAAGACTTGAACTTGAACTGGAACTGGCAATTACATAAGAAAAAAGCTGATCTATTGGGCAAGAAGTTTGCAAGTGTACAAAGCGGAAATCATTTAGATGAAATACAAAAAAAACAAAAAGACTTAACACAGAAAAAGGATAGCGATGGATCAGCATAGACATGGACTTTACATTACATGAGCTGAAAATGGCCTCGGAATATACGGCTCCAGGACAAGACCAAACTATGTTGTGTTCAGACATTTACCAGATGAAGGCTTGAAAATGATATTGAACCTGTTTAATAAAATATGGAGAGGTCTAATGCGTGGCAGTTCAAAAACTGCTTTGATACTACCTTTTGGTAAACCTGGTAAAGACCAAGTTAATGCAGGAAACTACAGGCCTATAGCATTGACATTTCATTTGTGTAAATAGATGGAAAAGTTAATTGTCCGTAGATTGTCAAACTGGATAGAGCAAAGAGGATTACTAAACACATGTCAAAGTGGATTCCGGAAAGTTAGATTGTGAGGTTCTGGGCATAGGCCGAGTACAGACACCGTGGTTTGTCGTTGGGAAATACCCTTTTATTAAAACTTTCCAAGCGTGCTCACGCACGCGCGCGCGCACACACACACACACACACACACACACACACACACACACACACACACACACACACACACACACACACACACACACACACCCCAGAGCTGTGTTGCTGGAGTCATTGCGTTCCTCCAACTAATCATCAGATTGAACTCACCTGGGTTCATTTGGGATCCTGTCAGAGGAATGCTTCACCATCATGGCCCTTCAGCGCCCTCTACAGGACAGATGCCATCACAACCCTCATATAGATCTACACTAGATTCTGAAGGTCAGTAATGAGGCAGAAAAAGCAATTAGTATGAAAGAGATCATGGTCATAGTGTATTTTGATATTCAGAAAGCTTAAGATTCCATGTGGAGAGGACTACTGATTTAAAGTGCATAAATCAGCTGCTCTATACAGTACCTAGCAGACCCATCTCACTCCAGATTTTCATCATTCAGCCAGGTGTGAACATTAACGGTGTCCTCCTGTCTAGTGAACCTTATCTTTGGTGAAGACGCTGAACGACATTCAGTCTGAGGATATTCTCCTTGCTAGCAAGATAAAAACGTTCTCTTGCCTTCGGCGTTTCTTCTGCTTTCCGTCGCGCTACTTAACGTAGCACCACAGCAGGCGAGGTTTCTAGCTCCCCGTGGCCTGTTAGCCACTTTGTTCCTCCTCTGAGTTTTCGTTGTGGTTTTTCAGCACGGATTTTTCCTTTCTGTTAGTTAGCAGCTTGTGCTCCGTTTTCAAATGTGTGCTTTGCTGTTTTGTATCAGTTGGAGTGTAGTCGGCAACGTGGTTTATGTCCCCCGTTTTGCCTACGGGCCTGCGGGGCATCGCTAACCACATAGCTAGCTACTGCTAGGTTACTGCTAAGCTAGCGCCCGTGTGGTGGCTAGCTAGCAAACGGCCTCCTCGGTACCGCACCTCCTGTTGCTTCGGTGACCTCACGGGGTGTTAGTTAACAGACTGTGCCCCATTTTCGAACGTGTGCCTTGCTGTTTTCTGGTTATAGTCGTAACCGTGGTTAGTTTCTCCTGTTTTGCCTACGGGCATGCGGGGCATCGCTAATTGCTAAGCTACTGCTTGGCTACTGCTAAGTTAGTAAGTAAGTGTTCTTTGCTGTGTTCTATCGGTCCGAGTGTGTAGTAAGCGAGGTGGTTAGAGTTTCCCCATTTTGTCTGCGGGCCTACGGGGTACCTCTAGCTACTTAGCTAGCTACTGCTAAGCTAGCACTCAGAGCTAGCTAGCTGCAGCTGCCTCGCGGTATCGACGACCTTGCTGCTCTCTACCTGGTTAGCTTGGTTGGCTTGGGCTGCCGTCCCCCCTACCCAGTAGTGGGATGTCGACGTCCAAAGGGGCTAGAAAGAAGAGGCAGAGTGCTGCCGATCTTCTGCCTGTTGAGGCTGCCCCTCCAAGCGGAGAAGAGCTCTCTATTGGGGAGCTTTCTCCTCGTCCCTCATGCCCGCCTGTTGTGGTTCACAGGTCCCCCGGGAACCCTTTGACCATAGCAGACGAGGAAGATGAGGTGCCAGTGTTCCAGCCATGCATTGTGCGAGCAGTGTCAGCTGGTTCACTGGGGGACACGGACTCGATGACGGATGCGCTCTCTCAGCCGGCTGAGGTGTGCTCATCTCGTTACTGGTCCTTATCGACCTGGGAGGCTCGCCAGGCGTGTGCCTGTGTGGGCATCCCCTGGCCATCCCCCCCGGCACATCATGCCGGTGGTCTCTCCTCCCCCGAGGATGTCCATCCCCATGATGCCGGACTTCCTTTCAGATCTGCGCACCTCATGGTCTAGACCAGCTCCTGCACGTGTGCAGTTGGCTGGATATAGCGTCATGGAGGTGCACAACCAGTCCAGGTTAGGGGTAGACACCCAGCCCCCTATGGAGCTTGTAGTGGCAGAGCACCTTGCCCCACTACTTCCTTGTATGCTTTGGGAGCCCGCCTCCCTGAACAGCAGCAAAGAGAGCTCTTTTCTGTACTGGGGGCGTCCTACAAGGCCTCAGCTTTGGCAGCCAGGAGTGCGAACGTGATTTAGATTCTCCTGGCGTACCAAGCCATAGTCCAACAGGAGATGGCTGAGTCCGTCCAGGACGATGACATCTAAGAGCTGTGGGACATCAGCCGTATGCTTATAGACCTCTCTCTGCGCTCCCTCAGAGGAGTTGCATCGCAGACGGGCAGGTCCATGGCAGCTATGGTGGTAGCGCAACGTTCCGTCTGGTTGGACGTTGCTAAGACCCCGCTTATAGAGAGGGCAGCTTTCCTCGACGAGCCGTTGGACCCTGCCGGGGTCATTGGCGCCTCGGTGGGGAAGCTGACGGCCCGAATGGAGCAGCGTAAATTGACCGGGCAGGCCCTGTCCGCACTGCTCCCATCTCAGCCTGAGAAAAAGGCGAAGCCTTCACCCCTCCCATCCGGGGAGGCGTGGGCTTCACCTGCTCACCCTCCACGTGCTGCTCCCCAGGTTTCTGCTACGCAGGCACTGGTGGAGTTCCAACGCGGATGACAATGAGCGAAGGTACAGTAGGTGGCGGTATGCACATATTCATGATGGTTGCGATATACCATTAAATTCAGAGAAGAAGAATAACTATTTTGTCGAACCTTTAGTATGCATATACCGCTGAATTGTGTCCAAGTCTGCAAACAGACTCAGACAAAATACGTAGTTCGACACAAGAGGCACTTCTTGCAACAGAATATGACGTTTCAGGATAGATTTGTGCCCGATGATTCACTCGGCGATAGTTCGTCTCCGACTCAGTGATGATAGTTGAGCTCATGTGCCATGTCTTGTATGTCTGACTCACTGATAGTTCAATTCATACTAGGCTTGGGCCATATACCAAAAATATCGTTTACCCATGGTGTTTGTTCATGCTCTCTTTTTTTGTAATTTTTCTAATAGCAATTCCTAGACAGCACACCTATGTGGGGCCCAAATGGGTTGTACCTGGGTTGATATGTGGGGCCCATTTGGGATACCCATCTGGGGCCCAGCCAATTTTGTCCTCAGTTTCCATGGAGCCCCACATGGGTTAGCCCAGATGGGTTGATGAAGGGCCCTTGATGGGTTCCATATAGTGCCCATATGGGTAACCTGTTTATACCGTTTGGGGCCTACAGGAGTCTGCCTACATGGGTTGATGATGGGACCCAGCTAGGTCTTGTCTAATACTCTTATTGGCCACAGCAGGTATATGGGCTACCTTATTTTAGAGTTAACCCCTAAATACATTTATACATTTAACCTACTAAAATGGTGTAAGTACTCTAAAATGTAAAATGTATTGCTTCAATGAAGAAAGACCAGTAGTACAGTTAATGCTTTGATTTTATCATAATGTAAGGTGCTCAAAAGGCCGTAATTTGCAAACCCAAAGTTGAACTGTTCTTGCATATTTGAAAACTCAAGCATTTCAAAAAAATACTTAAAAATAATAAAAAAAGAAGAAGAAAGAAATAAAGAAAAATGCAGTGCAGCACCTCCCTCTCCCAACATCCATTTGAAAAGAGGGAAAAAAATCAACAATTTGCCAAATTCCAATTAGGTTCACTCCTTTATAGTGCCCTCTTCACAGTTAAATTAACTCGATGAAAATTGTGTTTTCTGTATTTGCAGCACATTTCTGTAATGTGTTGTGTTTTTGTATTTGCTGTGCCTTTCTGTAATGTGTTGTGTTTTTGTATTTGCAGCGTGTTTTCGAAATGCTGCACATGTGTTGTCAAATTGAGGTAGATGTTTTCATAATTTGATTGTGTTTTGTCTATTTGCATGTGGTTTCTGAAGTTGCAGTGCATTTGGCCTCTCAGGGCCACCATACAAAACAGCTGAACACACGTATTCAAACCGCAGAAATGACAGTGATGGTCAGCTGTAGAACGCTAGCACGAGCGCATTGGGAGTTAATTGAAAGGAATGTTGGATCAGCCTGTTCAGGGACAGTCACAGAGAGGTGCTTGCGGTACACAGAACGGCACCGACTGCCATCTAATTAATTTACAAGACAACACCCATTCCATCCATTCATTAGCTTATCCTTAGCTAACTGAATTTAAAACAACCTGTGTGTTGTTGATTGTGAACATGAGTGCCTTATATATATATATATATATATATATATATATATATATATATATATATATATATATATATATATATATATATATATATATATACACACACACATATATATATATATATATAGATAGATAGATAGATAGATAGATAGATAGATAGATAGAAAGACGAACATTATGTCTAAAAATGAGCAGAAAGAAGTAATATACTTATCTTGTCCCTATTATATATTATTATATTATATACAATATATTATTATTATATGTATAATAGTCCAGCTATCCACTCCCAATGTTTTTTATGAACAACGAATACAACCACCTATCTATTCATTCAACGTATGCAAACACAATCTCTATGTACAAGCACACATACTATACAGTATATAATACATACGTATAATGCTATAAATAAAATAAACATTTCTTTATCCTTTCCAGATGTAACTAGGTTATTGCAAATTGTATTCATACTTCTTTAAAACTCCTACAGCACATCTTATAATTTTAGCGCAATAGCCAAGGATAATATTGAAAGGTTCAGCTATCAAACAGTATTAGATATTTTTCATTTATGTAATGGTAGTTAGTATTTCAGTACTATGCTATATTTCCTTTCAAATGACAAATATAATATTTATACTAAACATTTGGCTACATCTCCAATAGCTCAGCTGTAATAAGTAAAATGTACAATAGAAAATCCCCACTTCACGTTTCAAATCCACTTCGATCTGGTTTGTTGGTCACTCACTTCTTGTTGCTCGTCACATCCTTTATGATGATGCTTGATGTTCCTGTCTACATGTATCTACATGCTCTACGTTGAAGTGAAACATAGTACAATGAAAACTCCCACCAATGGGCAAATCTGCTTGTTCAAATTAAAACCCTGAACACAGCAATTGATTAGATTAACTTGGAAGTAGAAAATCACATAAAAATAATTATCCAATGGTCCAGTAATAATTTTCACTTCGGTGGAATAAACCAAATTAATCTTCGATTTAGTCTTTCAATTCATTTTTTTGTGGGAAACCTAAACTTGTCATGACTTCGTCATGACATCCTTCACCGTAAAAAATGTGTGACTTTTGTATCTCTGACTAATGCAGTTGTTGCTCAACACCTCAGACTAAAGGTGTATATAAGCCATTTTTCCACTGTACTCAAACACACACACTCAACTCAGGAAAAGAATGAAGACCTTCAACATTTGTATTCTAGTAAGCCTGGCGGCAGCAGTTTACTCTGTTCCATTATCGACATCTACTGATGAACATGAGGCTCTAGCAGAGGTAAGTGGTTTTATCACTCTGAAGTAGCTTCTCCATAGCTAAAACTGAACTCCAAAGGGATTTCTTTGGTGACAAGATATATAACTAAGACAGGTTAAGTTATAATTAATTATTTTAGAAATGTCTTTCCAGATAATTACATACATTATTTCACCAACTGTATTGTGTCCTCCATGAAGTAGATAACACATTTCATTTTTAAAGTAAAGACACTTTAAAGTCAGCATAATTGATGTAATGGACTGCATATTATTAATGGTGTCAATGGCTAAACCATCCTAACTTTATAAACCTAATTGGTTGATAATGCTCCTTATAACCAACGCTTTTGTCTCTTGCAGAAATACCTGATGCGTTTCTTCAACTTGACGGAGCAAACAGGTCCAACAGCAAGAAGGGGAGCGAGCCAGATGAGCACGAAGGTCAGAGAGATGCAGCAGTTCTTTGGCCTCCAGGTAACAGGGTCATTGGACTCAGAGACGGTGGCTCTCATGAAGAAGCCTCGCTGTGGTGTACCTGAAGTCGCCCGCTTCTCTACCTTCGGAAGGGACCTCAAGTGGCAGACCAACCAGCTCACCTACAGGTAAGGGACCTGTGAAAAGAAAATTCAAATCTGTCTTTTCATGATTTTGGCAATTGCTTTGAATTGTAGTGTTTAAGAATTTACTACATTCGACCATGAATTATTTTAAGACAAGTCATCATATATCACATGGCATTGAGTGATACATAATGTTGACAGAAACTGTGCGTGACAAAGCTAATAAGTTTGTTTTACTTTGTCCTGTAGAATCAACAACTACACCCCTGATATGTCTGAGTCTGAGGTAGACAAGTCCATAGAGAGAGCACTGCAGGTGTGGGCAAATGTCACACCCCTGAGGTTCACTAGAATCTACAGCGGCACCGCTGACATCATGATCTCCTTTGGTCGTGGAGGTAAACACATTTGATGTATTGACGTTCTACCATATCTCGAAAATGTATACTCTGTATGTACCCTTAAAACTTAGAACCTTACTGTTCATGTAAACTTTCTTCAATGCTCTAGCATACCATGGCTGGCAGTATAACATACACTCAGAATTAGTATGTGTCAGGATGTTTGTGTGGGCTTTGATTGACACACTGCACATTTGTGCAACTACACTTGTTTGACGGATGTTTGACGAGCAAGGTAATGACAGAGGATTACCTGTTGACATCTGTCCTGCTAGTACCCTCACTGTGGGCTACAGGCACGGAAACATCACAGTAATTTACAGACGTTGATGAGTTTGAAAGGTCTTAGAAGCCCTCTCGTCTTACACCATTTACTGGGCTGGCAAGAAAGAAGTGCAGCAGCCACTAAACTGCACTCAATATTAGTTTTAATTGTATTTCATTACATTTGACTAATTCAACTATTTTATGTTCATAGATCATGGAGATTCTTACCCCTTCGATGGCCCTGATGGTACCCTGGCCCACGCCTTTGCTCCATCCACTGGCATCGGAGGAGACGCCCATTTTGATGAGGACGAGACCTTTACCTTCAGCTCAAGCAAAGGTGAAATTTTTATCACAGAATTTCTTGATCCAGGACTTTTAGTAAGGTTGTGTGAGACATTGTGAATGCACCGAGTGGAACTGTAATGATCCTTTTTCTTGAACTACAGGATACAACCTGTTCCTGGTGGCTGCCCATGAGTTTGGCCACTCCTTGGGCCTGTCCCACTCCAATGACCCCGGTGCACTCATGTACCCAGTGTACAGCTACAGTGAACCAAGCACTTTCTCTCTGCCTCGTGATGACATCAACGGCATACAGTCTCTCTATGGTCAGTACACTGTACCCAGTTTTTACAGCTTAACAAAATATACAATCCACATGTTAATCCACTGGTCTGTCATGCTGATATCATTTGAGTGACACCTTCTTTCTGACTTCCAGGAGGAAGCCCAGATGTGAACCCTGATGTGCCTGACCCTCTGCCCCCCACCACCCCTGATGCTTGTGACTCCACCTTGGTTTTGGATGCCGTCACCACCCTGCGTGGAGAGATGCTCTTCTTCAAAGACAAGTACGTTGCTGCTGTATCACTTGTAAAAACATAATTTTAAAACAGATTCTTCTCTATTGGGAGATCAGCTATACACCCAGTTCTAATGTCTGCATGTCTGTTCTCAGGTTCTTCTGGCGTAGCTCCCCACAGATAGTGAACGCCGAGCAAAGCTTCATCAAGAATTTCTGGCCCAGTCTTCCTGATAACATCGATGCTGCTTATGAAAGCCAGGAAACAGACAGAGTTTATCTCTTCAAAGGTATGAGTCAAAGTTCTTTGGAAATTATATTCTTATCAATGTGGCTTTAAATCGTATGCATCTCTTATAATTGTGGGAATATTTGCTTCCACAGGCTCAAAGATTTGGGCTATCTCAGGCTATGATGTTGTCCCTGGCTATCCCAAGCGACTTAGCAGTGTGGGACTGCCCAGGAGTGTGACAAAAGTTGATGCTGCTCTATTTGATGTACATTCAAGAAAGACTTTGTTCTTCGTGGGAGAATATTACTATAGGTGTGGTAAAAAACATCTAAACAATGCTTTAATTAACTTAATATAAATAATGTAGATTGTGTATCTGGAATTGTAATCTTACAAATGCCTCTGTATCTGTAGTTATGATGAAGCCAGAAAGACCATGGACAAGGGATTCCCCAAGCGAGTAGACCAGGGCTTCCCAGGTATGGCTGGCAAAGTGACTGCAGCCGTACAAGTGAATGGTAAATGGAACTTACTGTGTTATTTCAGTGAGCTGCAAATGGGCAAAACATTTAGAATGAAGTTATTCGAGTTTACACAAGATGCTGTTTATTATTATTATTGATATTAATGATAATAATACATGTTAATAAATGTTTCACTAAATATGTTATTCTTCTGTCCACCAGGTTTTACCTACATTTACAGTGGGCCCAACATGTTTGAGTACAGCCTGAGAAGTGGAAGGCTGTTCCGTGTGCTGGGAAACAGCTACTTCCTACGCTGTTAGCCAAGTGGATGTTGAAATACACTGAACAACATAAAAATGTATTATGTATATGTTTGCCATACATGTTAAACTATATTTATATATTTAAATTGTTAATTATCTTCTGTTTGTACTTTTGCATATTTATGAGTATTTATTACAAAAACGTGAATTAGTATAATATAATACAAAAGTTTACTTCACAAAGAATATTAAATCGAATTTGAATATTATTTGTCTATGTGCCTGTGTTTTCTTGCTTTGACTTCACATGCAAAAATGACCGATTAGTTGTTATAATGATCATATAGTTCTGAATAAATAACAAAGGTGCGTCATATGTGAGAACACACGAACTAACTAAAATGACCATGCCATACATCTCTCTTTTAGTTCTAGTACAGTACAGCTTTAGATACAGAAACCACGGGACAGAAATAATCTTTGAAAATAAACATCCAAGTCTTTTCTATCAAATTAAATGGCCTTGGAATGGTGAAACAGCAGTAGAGGGGGAGGATGGGGCAGAGTTCGAAGACTCGGGGGTAGCTTCACATATCCCTGGCAGAGGTCACTGAGGTAGTTAAGAGGCTCCTCAGTGGCAAGGCGCCGGGTGTGAATGAGATTCGCCCCAATATGCTGAAGGCTCTGGACATTGTTGGGCTTTCTTGGTTGAAACGCCTTTTCAGTGTCGCGTAGAGGTCAGGGACAGTACCTATGGAATGGCAGACCGGGGTGTTGGTTCCCATTTTTAAAGCGGGGGACCGGAGGGTGTGCTCCAATTATCAAGATATCACACTTCTCATCCTACCTTGGAAAGCTTATGCCAGGGTGCTGGAAAGGAGGCTCCGACCGATTGTTGAACCTCTGATTCAGGAGGAGCAATGCTGATTCCGTCCTGGTCCATTCCTCAAGGTAGTGCTATCAGCCCTATTCTGTTTAATATGATGATAAATTATATATTTTTTACAAATGTTGGTACCGATATTGGGTCATCACTGTATGCAGATGGGGCTATATGAACAAGAGGTAAAAACATTAGACATGTGACTAATAGCATCCAGAGCGCTATATTGAAGGTTGAAAGAGTCATGAGTGAGGATTTAAGATGTCAGTCAAAAAGTCCTGTTACTTGGTCTTTACAAGAAAGAGAAGGATAGATAATATGCAGCTTAAATTGTATGGTAAAAGTATAGAACAGATAATAGAGTTCAAATACTTGTGGTCACTCCCGCACTCCTGTCGGTCTCTAAGGGATAACTATTTAAAGGGACCCTAATGTAAGATTTGGACTATTTCTTCGTCTAGCATTGTTTTATCACTTATGGGGATTGTACCAACAACATGAAAAAGTTAAATCTGTGCTTAGTGCATTTTCTCTATTTTACCTCTGACAACACATTTAACCTATTTTATAAGCTGTTCTCAATCTAATTGGCCAATCACGGGCTCAGCTACTCCGGCCGTGACAGCCATGACAACAGCGGACAACTCAGCTGATGAATATTAATGAGCAATGGGCGTAAACTTGCGTTTACCACTGAAAACGGCATGTGATTTGGAAGGGAGAAAGAGGCATCTTAGAATAATGATTTTAAAATAATTTTTTTTTTTTTTGTTCAAATACTTTTAAATGTGCTTCATAGACACCAAGGAAGCGCACAAAAATGTAGGATCTTTAATGCTTTAATGCTATAATGTAATAAGTGTGTTGCGCAATAAATGCTGCGCATGTGTTGTCAAATTGATGTAGTCGTTTTCTTAATTTGCTTGTGTTTTGTTTATTTGAATGTGTTTTCTGAAGTTGTAGTGCGTTGGCCTCTCAGGGCCACCGTACAAAACAGCTAAACGCAGTATTTTTAATCAAACCGCATCAATGACAGTTGGTTCAGCGTGCTGTAGAACGCTAGCACGAGCCCATTGGTAGCAAAGGGAATGCTGGATCGGCTTGTTCACGGATACAGTGAAGCTTGCGTTCGAAAACTCAAAACGGCACCGACTGCAGTCTGCCATTTATTAATTTACAAGACAACACACTTATTAAAGTTTAACAACCTGTGTGTTGTTGATTGTGAACATGTGCCTTCAACATATTTGTTTTGTAGAATGATTGGAAAACGGAAACTTTTTGTAAATTGGTTTATGAGCTTCAGTTTCACATTCCTGAAACTTGATTGCATTAATTTAAAAATACAATTCAAAGTCTCTGCCCTCTCTGGTACAGGTCCACACAATAACATTGTCATGAAAATATGAAGATATACATGTTTATTTTGTAGTTGAAACCAATTGGTGCGTTTTCTAAAATGCCATTGGAACTAATGGCATTTTCCCTACTTCTGGACAAAATGAAAATTTTTGTAAAATGCTTAAAGGGGTCAAAGTTCCGCAAAACCAATTTCGCTGCTCTCAAAATTAAGATGAGAACTGAAAGGTTTTATGTCTAGTTGGGGAAAATCCCATAGGCTACTACATTTTGAGAGAATTACATTTTATTAATACAAATTTACTTTTACTTGAGTACTTTTAAATGAACTACTTTTTTTTACTTGTACTTGAGTCAGTTTTAACTTGAGTACTATTTTATCAGTACTCTTTACACCTCAATGTACATTAAAAACTGAATTCTCAATAAACACAAAACAAACTAATATTACATGTCTGAAAAGGAACAGGAAGAAGTAATATACTTATCTTGTCCCTATTTTTATTATATGCATAATAGTCCAGCTATCAACCCCGATGTCCTTTATGAACAACGAATACAACCACCTATCTGTTCATTCAACTTATGCAAACACAATCTCCATGTACAAGCACACATACTATATATAATACATACGTATAATGCTATAAATAAAATAAAAATTTCTTGATCCTTTCCAGATGTAACTAGATTATTGCAAATTGTATTCATACTTCTTTAAAACTCCTTCAGCACATCTTATAATTTAAGCACAATGGCCAAGGATAATGTTTAAAAGTTCTGCTGTCAAACAGTGTTTGATATTTTTCATTTATGTAATGGTAGTTAGTATTTCAATAATATGCTTTATTTCTTGTCAAATGATAAATACAATAGTTATACTAAACATTTAGCTACGTCTCCAATGTATAGCACAGCTATAAAAAAATGAAGTTTTATTAATATCCCTGGTTCACCTTTCAAATCCACTTTGACCTGGTTTGTTGCTCAATCACTTCTTGTTGCTCACTGCTTCCTTTAGTATGATGCTTGAAGTTACATGTATCTACATGCTCTACGTTGAAGTGAAACATAGTACAATGAGAACACCCACTAATGGGCAAGCGTAAAGTCTGCTTGTTGGAATTAAAACCACAAACACTGCAATCGATGAAAGGAAGTTGGAAGTAGAAAGTCACCTTAAAACAATTATCCAAGGCTTCAATAATAATTTTCACCTTGGTTGAATAAACCACATTACGGGATGGTGTTCTTTGATTTGGTCTATCAATTAATTTTGTTGTTGTGGGAAACCTAAACTCGTCATTACTTCATCATGACTTCCTTCACCATAATATAATAATCTATTGCATCTCTGACTAATGCAGTTGTTGCTCAACACCTGAGACTAAAGGTGTATTTAAGGCATTGTTCCACCGTACTCAAACACAAACACACTCAACTCAGGGAAACAATGAAGACCTTCAACCTTTGCGTTCTAGTAAGCCTGGCAGCAGCAGTTTACTCTGTGCCATTATCGACATCTACTGATGAACATGAGGCTCTAGCAGAGGTAAGTGGTTTTATCAATCTGAAGTATCTTCTCCATAGCTAAAACTGAACTCCAAAGGGATTTCTTTGGTGGGGCATGGTAACAAGATAGATAACTAAGACAGGTTAGGTTATAATTAATTATTTTAGAAATGTCTTTCCAGATAATTACATACATTATTTCACCAATTGTATTGTGTCCTCCATGAAGTAGATAACACATTTCATTTTTAAAGTAAACACACTTTAAAGTCAGCATAATTGATGTAATGGACTGCATATTATTAATGGTGTCAATGGCTAAACCATCCTTTCTTTGAAAACCTAATTGGTTAAGATAATGCTCCTTATAACTAACGCTTTTGTCTCTTTCAGAAATACCTGATGCGTTTCTTCAACTTGACGGAGCAAACAGGTCCAACAGCAAGAAGGGGAGCGAGTCAGATGAGCACGAAGGTCAGAGAGATGCAGCAGTTCTTTGGCCTCCAGGTAACAGGGTCATTGGACTCAAAGACGGTGGCTCTCATGAAGAAGCCTCGCTGTGGTGTACCTGAAGTCGCCCGCTTCTCTACCTTCGGAAGGGACCTCAAGTGGCAGACCAACCAGCTCACCTACAGGTAAGGGACCTGTGAAAAGAAAATTCAAATCTGTCTTTTCATGATTTTGGCAATTGCTTTGAATTGTAGTGTTTAAGAATTTACTACATTCGACCGTAAATGAATTTAAGACAAGTCATCATATATCACATGGCATTGAGTGATACATAATGTTGACAGAAACTGTGCGTGACAAAGCCAACAAGTTTGTTTTACTTTGTCCTGTAGAATCAACAACTACACCCCTGATATGTCTGAGTCTGAGGTAGACAAGTCCATAGAGAGAGCACTGCAGGTGTGGGCAAAGGTCACACCCCTGAGGTTCACTAGAATCTACAGCGGCACCGCTGACATCATGATCTCCTTTGGTCGTGGAGGTAAACACATTTGATGTATTGACGTTCTACCATATCTCAAAAACGAATACTCTGTACCCTTAAAACTTAGAACCTTACTGTTCATGTAAACTTTCTTCAATGCTCTAGAATTTCATGGCTGGCAGTATAACATACACTCAGAATTTGCATACGTGTCAGGATTTTTGTGTGGGCTTTGATTGACACACTGCACACTTGTGCAACTGCACTTTGGATGAAGAGCAAGGTAATGACAGAGGATTACCTGTTGACATCTGTCCTGCTAGTAGTATCCTTTCTGTGGGCTACTGGCACAAAAACATCACAGTCATTTACAGACGTTGATGAGTTTGAAAGGTCTTAGAAGCCCTCTCGTCTTACACCATTTACTGGGCTGGCAAGAAAGAAGTGCAGCAGCCACTAAACTGCACTCAATATTAGTTTTAATTGTATTTCTATACTACATTTGACTAATTCAACTATTTTATGTTCATAGATCATGGAGATTCTTACCCCTTCGATGGCCCTGATGGTACCCTGGCCCACGCCTTTGCTCCATCCACTGGCATCGGAGGAGACGCCCATTTTGATGAGGACGAGACCTTTACCTTCAGCTCAAGCAGAGGTGAAATTTTTATCCCGGAATTTCTTGATCCAGGACTTTTAGTAAGGTTGTGTGAGACGTTGTGAACGCACCGAGTGGAACTGTAATGATCCTTTTTCTTGAACTACAGGATACAACCTGTTCCTGGTGGCTGCCCATGAGTTTGGCCACTCCTTGGGCCTGTCCCACTCCAATGACCCCGGTGCACTCATGTACCCAGTGTACAGCTACAGTGAACCAAGCACTTTCTCTCTGCCTCGTGATGACATCAACGGCATACAGTCTCTCTATGGTCAGTACACTGTACCCAGTTTTTACAGCTTAACAAAATATACAATCCACATGTTAATCCACTGGTCTGTCATGCTGATATCATTTGAGTGACACCTTCTTTCTGACTCCTAGGAGGAAGCCCAGATGTGAAGCCTGACGTGCCTGACCCTCTGCCCCCCACCACCCCTGATGCTTGTGACTCCACCTTGGTTTTGGATGCCGTCACCACCCTGCGTGGAGAGATGCTCTTCTTCAAAGACAAGTATGTTGCTGCTGTATCACTTGTAAAAACATAATTTTAAAACAGATTCTTCTCTATTGGGAGATCAGCTATACACACAGTTCTAATGTCTGCATGTCTGTTCTCAGGTTCTTCTGGCGTAGCTCCCCACAGATAGTGAATGCCGAGCAAAGCTTCATCAAGAATTTCTGGCCCAGTCTTCCTGATAACATCGATGCTGCTTATGAAAGCCAGGAAACAGACAGAGTTTTTCTCTTCAAAGGTATGAGTCAAAGTTCTATGGAAATTATATTCTTATCAATGTGGCTTTAAATCGTATGCATCTTTTATAATTGATTGATTATCTATTTCCACAGGCTCTAAGATTTGGGCTATCTCAGGCTATGATGTCGTCCCTGGCTATCCCAAGCGACTTAGCAGTGTGGGACTGCCCAGGAGTGTGACAAAAGTTGATGCTGCTCTATTTGATGTACATTCAAGAAAGACTTTGTTCTTTGTGGGAGATTATTACTACAGGTATGGTAGAAACACAATAGATATTAAATATTAAATCCACTTAAGATAAATGTAAATGAATAAGGGAAGTTGAAAGTTAACATATGCCTGTCTCTGCAGCTATGATGAAGCCAGAAGGACCATGGACAGGGGATTCCCCAAGCGAGTAGACCAGGGCTTCCCAGGTATGGCTGGCAAAGTGACTGCAGCCGTACAAGTGAATGGTAAATGGAACTTACTGTGTTATTTCAGTTGCGAATGGGCAAAACATTTCTAATGAAAAATTATTAGATTTTATACCAGATCCTGTTTATTATTATAAGTCTTCTAACAATGAAATAGTTTATAAGTGTAAATAAATGTTTCACTAAATATGTCATACTTCTGTCCACCAGGTTCTACCTACATTTACAGTGGGTCCAACATGTTTGAGTACAGCCAGAGAAGTGGAAGGCTGTCCCGTGTGCTGGGAAACAGCTACTTCCTACGCTGTTAGCCAAGTGGATGTTGAATTCTACTGAACAACATAGAAAATCTATGTTTTTTTCCACCTCATGCATGTTAAACTATATTTATACTGTATATCTAAATGGTTATTGCTCTTCTTTATTTTATTTGAGCATATTTTGGACTATTTATACAAATACGTACATGAGTGTAATACAAAATATGCATTTACTTCACAAAGAAAAAAATTAATAGAATGTGAATATTAGTGTATGTAGCTTTGTTTTCTTGCTTTGAGTTCACATTCACAGATCAATTAAGACCGATACATGCTCATAAAGCAAAACAGAATGCTGTCTGTTTGAAAATGCACAGAACAAACTAAAATGACCACGCCATCCATATATTTTTTTAGTTCTGGTTCAGAAAAGCTTTAGAAAAAGAGACCATTTGACAATAATGGACATTGCAAAGAATTGCTCAACTCTCTTCCACCAAAATAGATGAAAATCTCATTTCCCAGACCAGTTGTTGAAAGAGCAGTCACACATGAAGTATCAGCATGTTACATTCTGCAATGCCACCCTCACATACCTTGTTCCTTGGCTGACTTAGGTAAGGTTATATGCTTTTCAAAGGTTGGTAGCAGGCTATATGTAACAGAGCGAATGAGTGCAGCTTTTTAGTGGACAAGTAGACTTAATGGTAGACCATGACATCTAGATTTAGATTTGCGTCTAATGAGAGCTACCAGTCCAAATTCAGAGTGGGAAGCACTGTACTAATAGCCAATTTGACTGATATTATAACATAACTCAGTATTATCGTGAAGTTTATTATGGTATGTAGTTGCTTTCTACTGCCACACAATGCATATCCACCTTGTTCCTGATTGCATTTTTCCGATTTATCCGTCAGTCTACCCTCTGAGTCCTCCCCATGCTCCAACACCACATTAACCAATTCAAAAAGAATGAGAACAGAAATCAGTTTTAAGCAATTTCTAAGGATTCTGCCAGTAACAGATCTTGAGCAATGCACTTTGTATACCCTTTTACAGCTACAGTATATGAGGAAATCTAATCAGATTCAAATGTGGGGGGTACACAGTTAGTACAGATTCCGTTTTTCCAGTCCAAGACTACCCTCTGAAAACGTGTGGGGACTGCCCCCCTGCTCAACACTGTATGCTGAAGCAACAAAAGCATCTGGACCGTTCTTACAGACGAGTGAAATGTGTTTTTTTGTTGGTAGAGTGAAATATTATAATGTTGTAAATGTAAATAAAATAAAAGTTCATGATAAAGAGCCTTTCTAGATATAACTATAGGTTATTGCAAATTTTAATTGAACATGTTTAACATTTCTTTAGCACATGTTATGGTTTAAAGACAATAGCCCTGGGGAATGTTCTAAGGCTCAGCCAGAACTTGCAGTACATACAAACAATATACTTGGGTCTAAACATGTGACCATATATGGTGCTACTTCCTGTTTCATGTTTGTACATGACTCTTTAAGGAAATGCGTCTGTCTTGCCTTAGGCCACATGTCTGCCTTTTCAAGACATAGTTGGGTAACTCAAATTGACACATTTGTTTGCTGTTCCAACTGATGACGTAGGAGTAGATGTCATATTGTATACCAGTTTCTTGGGGGATTCCAAATTGTGTCCCCTTCTTTACATCCTACAAATTATATGAATGATTCATAAGGCAGAAAGAGTTTCTGTCCCCCATTCAAACACATGACACCACTAATTTAACAAAGTTCTGATGACCCTTAATGTGAACTTTAACTTCTTTCAGTAAACATTTTGGTTTCTGTTTTCCTCAATTTGATTGACTCAAGCATCTGTTAATACTATTTTGTCATGTATGACTTGTGTGAAAAAGCTACACAAGCTTTATTCTAGAATAGTGTTGATTTACTGATGTAATATCTAAATCAACACATTACCCTAACAAAGAAATAACCTTACATATTTGTTTTGAGTGTTTGCATTGGTGACGTAAACCTATGTGATTCATAACAGTTTTTCTGTGAAAACACGTGGCCTATTAAAAGGGCTACATAATTGTTTTTGTAAGTCTCCACTCCCTTTCTTGGCCCCTGTCCATGTTTTTTTCCCATTATGTAACTCACATCAGAGTTAAGACTTGCAGAGACACCTCTGGAATGTGTTATCACATCACGTTCCCCACGTAGGCCCACCTCGCAAATAGGAAAATAGGGCTTTTGGGAAATGACCATCAGCCAATTACTGGGGTTATAAAAGGAGAGATGACTCAGGTTGATCATAACTTCTTCTTGAAGCAGAAGAAGTAAAAAGGATGGAATTAAAAGGGGTCACGGCACTGCTACTTGCTGTGATTATATGTTTTTGTGAAGCTCTTACCATTACAAGAAGTCCAGACGCCTCCTTACCTGTTATACAAGATGCCCAGTCTCTAGCCGAGGTAATAATACCCTTTATTTATGTGTCCCTTCTCTTTAAAACGTTGAAAAATTGCCTCTCCAACAATATAGCAGTGATTAAAACATTACAATTGCAAACATATCTCATAAAAAAATTAAGTGAATAAATAAAACATACACACAATATATAAAGATACATAAAAATTCGAATAAAATCCAAACTGAGTCAATGTTGTATGACTAATAATTGTATGCTTGTATTCTATACCACTGAATGTGGTAGAAATACATTTTGAGTTACACTGGGGTTTTCAAGTCGGCGAGTGAAACGTTGTACGTTTTACGTTTTATTATTTAAATGCATTGAATGTTACTTCAGTAAACTAATTGTGGGTAACCTAACCTGATCTCTTTTCTAGACCTATCCGTCACAGTTTTACTCTGGTGCTGTCACTGCCCCTGGCACCAGCAGGCGGGTTGCCACAGACTCTTTTGAAAGGAACCTAGAAATAATGCAGGAGTTCTTTGGTCTGGAGGTGACAGGCAACCTGGACTCCAACACTTTGGAAGTGATGGCTAAGCCCCGCTGTGGTGTTACAGATGTGGCTCAATATGCACATTTTGGAGGCAGGCCACGCTGGAAAAAGAGTTTGCTCACCTATAGGTACACAAACGCACCTAAAGACCATGCTTATGAACATTTGCCTTCTAAGATGGTATCAGATTTTTTTTGTCTTTTTTTGCTTTCCTAAGGATAACCCAGTACACGTCTGACCTAAGGAAAAGTGATGTGGATGCCACCATAGCGAAAGCTTTTCAACTCTACAGCGATGTCGTTCCTCTGGACTTTAAACAGATCAACAGTGGCACTGCTGACATTATGATCCTTTTTAAGGCTAGAAGTGAGAGCTTTGTTCCATTGTATGAAGAGGAATTACAGAGGATATATAACTAATATTGTTTTTTTTATTATTACTTTTTGGTAACCATAGTGCTATCCTCTTTTCAAAACTAGACCATGGCGACTTCTATCCCTTCGATGGGCCTAGTGGAGTTCTGGCCCACGCCAACTCCCCAGGGGAGGGAGAAGGAGGGGATACACACTTTGACAAGGATGAAAACTGGACACTGACACAAAGAGGTACAGAAATAATTCAGCTTTTAATTTATCAATTTTTAACTACTGTATGGAAATACCTGGTTATATGTTTCCTCCCAACTATTTTGATTGTCTTCTCATAGGAATAAACCTGCTATTGGTAGCTGCTCATGAGTTTGGCCATGCTCTGGGACTAGACCACTCACAGGTTCCGTCGGCTCTTATGTACCCCACCTATGAGTATGTCAACACATATGGATACAAGCTACCTGATGACGACAAACGTGGAGTACAAGCACTGTATGGTAAGCTCTCTGACAGCTTATATTAAAAGTTATGAAATGGACACACCAACGAATAGAAATATGACATTTGTGTCTTAGTTTTTATTGATTTTGATTTACACAACAACAAAATATCCTAGGCTAAGCAAATATTACTTACTTTCCCAGGTGTGAGAAATACAGGCAGTGGGCCAGACCCTAAACCACAACCCAAACCTGAGCCCAAACCACAACCTAAACCTCAACCCAGACCAGAACCTAGACCTGAGCCTAGACCAGAGCCTCCAACCAGATGTGACAGGGACCTGGTCTTCGATGCAGCCACCTCCATTCAGAATGAGCTGTACTTCTTCAAAAATGGGTGAGTTTCATAATATTACACAGTATACTGTAAATGCTGTTATGCTAAATTGAGCCCCAACTCATTATGTTAACAACTTATCATACAGACTCTAGAACTCAGACTCAAGAATCTAACTTTCTCTTAACTTTCCTCCATAGGAGATCATTACTGGGGCATCAGGTCAAACACCATTCTATCAGGCTATCCAAAACCTCTCTCAAATTTCGGCTTTCCCTCTTCTGTTATCAAAATTGATGCAGTGGTACATGTGCCATCCACCAGAAAAACCCTCTTCTTTGTGAACGACAGATACTGGATGTCAGAAGCAGTTGCAATATTGTAAACCAAAGTCCTGAAAAATATCTTGCGATTTGCAAATTCAATTAAAGCTCATGTTTGTTGTTGAACTGTGCCACAGCTTTAATGAGAGGAAAGGCAAGATGAACCGGGGTTATCCAAGATACATCCACAGAGACTTCCCTGGTATCGGCAGCAGAGTGGATGCCGCTTTTGAGAACCATGGTAAGGTCATTGTCAGATACAATGGTAAATTCATTCATATGCCGTGTAAAATTCAATGTTATGTGTGTGTGTGATTATAATTCCTCTCTCATATTTCAGGATACCTATACTTTTCTAACGGTGCCAGACAGATAGAATACCTCTATCCATCAAGGAGAGTTGTCCGTGTTTTGTTGAACTACGCATGGCTTAACTGCTACTGAAAATATAATACTATTCATATTGAACTTTTATAATTAAATTAAATTGCAGAACAATTTACTACCTAGTCCTGTGTGGGACCGTTTGTACTTAAGAGATATTTAAAAATACATAATTGAATTGTCTGTTGTAAAATACAAGGGTGCCACCCCTCCATTAATATAGGCTGTATCTTAATGTCTCAATATATTTAGTGTAATAAAGTATTTTTCAACTAATTAGTGGAGTGTATTAAATTCAATACCAGTAATAAATAAACTATGTATAGAAGTTGCATGGCTTAAACAAGTTGGGTGTCTTGAGTTTCATTATTTAAATCCCAAATTTTAGAATGTATTTTTGTTTACATTGGGTGGTCACATGCATTGTATTAAAGCAGTAATCGGCAAAAACAGTCACAACAATTTGATTTCTATGACAGGGCACTATTTCACCTAGGTTGCTAAACAATTTATGGATTATTGGAGAATTCAGAAATCTGGCGAATAACTATTTGATTTAGTGAATGCTGGATTCAATAATATCGGACAAGATGAATCGCAGTATTGCACGCAAAAAAAACGATCACACTCCATACATTGACACAAGGCAAGCTGGTGTCGTGTATAGCTTGCCACGTTTAAATGTATGAAGGCAGTATTTGACAAAACTTTTTATAGATTTATTTAAATTGTGTTGGGTTGTAAATCAGTCAACAAATCATTTGAATTTTTTGATGCAGAGAAAGACATAATTATAGGGGATTTGAGATTGAGAAAGAGATAAAAAAAAGTAATTTTGATCCTGCCAGATCAACCAGATTGAGAGAGCGAGCCTGGCTAATCATTTCTTATAAAATAAGGAATACCTTTAACTCAAAATTGAGAATTAAATTGTACTAAAATGTTCGATTAGTGGCTGACTTTTGGACTGTGGTGCTTTCTGATTGTGTGACCATTCTGGAACATGAAGAATTGTTTTATTTCACGACATCCCAGGGCATGTGGCAGCAACAAAGGCCTTCACCCGTGCTGATGAGCTTTTCCCCCCAGTGGAGGGTCATTCTTGCACCCTCCTGCCCCCTGACATTGAGGTTGATGCAAAGCACTCAATGAAATTAAATTTGGATATAAAAAGACATTTGTCCAATTTAGAATACCTAACATATTGTGTGTTTTTATTTACTTGGTCCCCAGCACCACCCAGGAGACAACCAACTCAGCTGCAGGTGCTACTGATGATGCAGTGGAGAAAGTGTCAGTAATGGCTGTGGTTAGGGCACTGACCAACTTTGGTGTCTGGCTTATTGTTATAGATATAGGACAAGAGGCAAGGCATTTACTGTTGAAATTTCTGTGGAAAAAAATATACTTCATTACGGTTACCAGGTTCACACATTCAGTTCTCGACATCAACATGGTCATCATAGAGAAAGTTCTCAGTGGTGTCAATGACCTGACTATTTAACAGTGCACCCTCTGCTGGATTTGAAATGTAACACAGGTATAGACAGATCATAAGGACAATCACTTTGGCATAACAAATAGGCCTAACCTGTTCATACTAAAACAAAAAATAAGAGGCAGCTTATTTTTATGTAACACTTTAACACAATGTTACATGATTCTACTAATCATTTTACATGGTTTAAGGCAAGTAGGCCTATAGAAGACATAGGCCTACTGTAAAAGTTGGCAATATGGTGGCAGTGGTTGGAACCCCGGCAGTCCCAGGGCCTTTACTTGTGGAGTTTGCATGTTCTTCCCGTGTTTGTATGGGTTTCCTCCCACCAAAACCTGTTAGGGTCAACCCTTTGATAAAAAAAAACATAACCTAGTATAGTGTTTTGTGGAAATGCGCCATAACCGTTGCTATATGTTACGACCCTATCCGCTAGTGCTTGGTGGAAATGAAGCCATAAGATTACCTTCAAATTCCATGTACTAATGCAAACAAACCCGCTATTTTTAAGTGATGGAGCCTATCAGTACCTCACGACAAAGGCAAATTACATTTATTTGAAATTTACGTGGCTATGAACCCCATGTCATTTTTACAGGACCACTTGGTATACCCACAGCACCATTGAAATAGCTCCAGCAGTGACCAACATGAATGTACGCAACACTTCAGTTCCAAAAAACATAGCCTATTAATAATAATTAAAAAAATATGTCTTCCCACTTTCACTGTCCTCAAACACCAGTAGGTTAATTTATGGAGCCCATAAGGGACTTTATTCAAATTAAAATGTAAACTTGAAAATGCAAATGCAATTCCACAATAGCATTATCACTTTCCACATTCGTATGTGTTATTCGGGACAAAATGTAAGTGAAAATGCAATCATCCCATTTGCATTTTGATTTTCAAAGGCTCCAATGGGCATTCTGTGTCAATATTAAAATTCAAATGCAAAAGCTGTTTGACATTACATTTTCAAAGTCCTACCCCGCCTTACTGCGGACAATATTCAAATGTTAATAATGCAATGAAAAAAAGAAGGCAGCACTGTTGATGAAATATCCCTCAGTTCTCTTTCGCTTGAATCACAACACCCACAACAACACAACGACATTTTGCATGACGTCATATTAACACACCCCTCAATCCGATTGGGTACTTTGTTTAGCCCTGCACTACTTGGTTGAAGGTGAAGTGGTTAGCTAGGCTAGCCAGCTGGAATCGTCTTTCCGTTTAACATTATGTCATCAAGTGGACTTTTAACCATGCGTGCTCAACTGTGCAAACGATTGGTACGTAACCTAAGGGGCTGCCAAATAATCGATGTGAATACATGCTACTACTAGTACTAGCGAATGCATTGCTTGCCACTAGTATTAACGAACTAGCTAACGTCGTTAGTAGACAGCTAAGTTAGGAGCAACAACGGCCTGTAAATTAACCCATCTAAAAAGTTAGCTAGCTTGGTGAGCTAGTTATTTGGCAAGTTGCCGTATAGAACTCTTGTCTAAAACTCACTGACGTAGATTTTGCATTTCGCAATAAGCATTGTGTCGTGTGTGTTATTTTCTTTTGTCGTTATCAAACAACAGTTATATTAATAATATACCCGCTGCCCTTGCTCTGTTGCAGGCTCACAATTGCCTGTCAAGAACATATTCATCTCACCCTTCTCTCAATGTAAGTATTCTACAACTGAATGCCGTTTTGGTACATTTTTAAATGTTCAAACGGGTATCTAAGGTTTTCTTTGTTGATCATTGAAGGAAGTGGTCATTGTCAGTGCAGTTCGCACCCCTATGGGGTCGTTCAGAGGGTCCCTAGCAGCAGTCCCGGCCACCAAGCTGGGCTCCATCGCCATCAAAGGAGCCGTAGAGAAAGCAGGTAGCTTGATTTTAGACGTCTAGCTGCTGATATTTCAATGCCATCTAAATATTACAATGTAAGAATTGAAATAACAAAGTTGAGCAGAGCATAGCTATCAACCTGCGATCTAATTCTAGATCTGTATGTGTCGATTCACTCAGGCATCCCTGTGGAGGAGGTGAAGGAGGTATATATGGGCAATGTGCTGCAAGCAGGGGAAGGACAGGCCCCTACCAGACAGGCCTTACTCGGAGCAGGTATCTGAAACATATAAAACAGACTATCAGACCAAGAAACGTAGAAATCAATATTTTGCGAATGCTCAAAATTGCTTTAATCTTATGTCTGATATGTTTGCAGGTTTGACTCTTGGTACTCCAGCAACAACAATCAACAAAGTGTGTGCCTCTGGAATGAAGTCTATCATGCTTGCAGCCCAGAGTCTAATGTGTGGACACCAGGTAAAATACTGCTATATCACATTGTGTTATTAGTAACCCATGGGCATATATCATTTAATCCTTGGTGGTGTTTTGATCAAAACCCTAACCCCAATCCTAATGTGTTTAGTGTTAGTGTCATAGTACATAGTCAAATCATTTGGCTTTTTTTTGCCAACTAACCTCATAAGAAGACTGGATGACATAAAGAAAATAAATGTTATTAAAAGTTTATTTTGTATACCAGCTTTAAAGTTTCTTAACGCATAAACCGATCTGTATTGTTGTTTGTGTGCCAGGATGTTATGGTGGCAGGAGGGATGGAGAGCATGTCCAACGTGCCCTATGTCATGACCAGAGACACCCCGTCCTACGGTGGAGTCTCCATGGAGGACCTCATTGTCAAGGATGGCCTCACTGACGTCTACAACAAATTCCACATGGTAAAGAAACTAACCCAAATCCACTGTCTGACTATTAGCACAAACCAGTGCTCAAATGACTAGGTGTTCATTACTTGTGGTTGTGCAGGGCAATTGCGCGGAGAACACAGCCAAGAACAGCAAAATCACTCGAGAGGAGCAGGACGCCTATGCTATCAGCTCTTACAGCCGCAGCAAAGCAGCATATGAGTCTGGAGTCTTGGCCAAAGAAATCATTCCTGTCAGCATCCCCAAGAGAGGTATTGAAAAACTCTTAGTCTTCTGGCCTATCGACATATGTGGGCTAGATGGAAGATGTAGTGCAGGGTAAGATGAAATTGTGAAATGAAAATTTAAATTGTGGTCCTGTCCAGGCAAACCTGATTTGGTTGTGTCTGAGGATGAGGAATGGAGGCGTGTCGACTTCAGCAAAGTCCCCAAGCTGAGAGCAGTCTTCCAGAAAGAGAATGGTAAGTGACCAATGGGAATGGATTGTTTGACTGTGGGAGCACACTTTTCTGAACCATTAAAAAAGTTATGTCGCAAATTCAGTAATTAGTAACCCTTGATAAATCTAAATAGAATGTGTCCAGAATGAACACAAATTGACCTGTATTTGCGTAAGGACAAAGGATGACCTCTACATTGTTCAATTGAATTGCAGGTACAGTGACTGCAGCCAACGCCAGCACTCTGAATGACGGTGCTGCCGCGTTGGTGCTCATGACGGCTGATGCTGCAAAGAGACTGAACGTCACTCCATTAGCCAGGATCGTCTGTAAGACACCCAGACACACGACAGATTCATCTCTAAGTCACTTTGTACAGACTAAGATCACACAAACAATTTGATTAACTGCACTGGGACTTGAGGAAGCATAGAAGTGTACGTTTAACCAAACAAGTACAATTTCAAGCATGTTTTCCTTTTTCTTTACTGTAGCTTTTGCTGATGCGGCTGTTGCCCCAATTGATTTCCCTATCGCACCTGCATTTGCTGTTCCGAAGGTGAATGGGAGTGAACAATGTAACATTCCCCTGCCATCAACTATGTGTGTTTAAAGTCAAATATGGCCTGTGTTAGTGTTGGGCTATGTTTTGGTTGTATTGATGGAAAAAGTTAGTGGAGAAATTAAGTGACCCGAAGTAGATCCGAAATCTATGACAGGCAAATCTATGGGACATATTTGTTTTATTTATTTTTTTATACTTTTTTGCACTAGTTAACATGTTCTTTACACATCACATTCGCTATAAACCAATCACTCAGGTTGCCAAAATGTACATATGAAAATGTGTGTGTGTTCTGCTTAGTGCCTAGAAGCTGCTGGTTTGAAGAAGGAGGACATTGCCATGTGGGAGATTAACGAAGCCTTCAGTGTGGTGGCCCTGGCAAATATTAAGATGCTGGATATTGATCCCAGCAAGGTCAACGTCAACGGGGGAGCTGTTTCACTTGGCCACCCTATTGGGTAAGCAACATTAACATCAGCTAAGATAAGCTATCTGTTTTACTTGACAGATTTAATTATTTATAGGATAAGGCTGGTGCAATATCAGGGGTAATGTTGACCGTGAAAGGAAATTAAGTTCAAAGGCCATATTTATGAGACAACCTGAATGGTATCATAGCTGAACAAAAAAGGAAAAATATGTTATTTGAAGCAGTTATTTGGCTTATTACTCATTTGTGTTAATTTCCTTTAGAATGTCCGGAGCCAGGATTGTTGGAACCATGGCACACCACCTTCAGTCAGGCCAGTATGGGCTAGCCGGCATCTGCAATGGAGGTGGTGGAGCGTCTGCCATCATCATCCAGAAACTTTAAGAACTATTCTGACCTAACTGCCTACTGTTTGACTGGTACATCACTGTAGAATGAACATGGTTTGAGAATCATGAGGTTGAGACCTTCTCTCGAATGTTTCCTTTGTGATATTCAGGCCCACAGGCTGACTGTTTGACTGTTCATGAACCCAGATTGTAACTCCAACTTTACTGACACTCCTTTGTGAAACGTTTGAGTGCAAAACAATTATGTGTATTTAAATTTTCAATTTGAAAGACTAATAAATAGTTTCTATGAAAACAAAAGTATGTTGTGTTGGTGTTCTAGTTTTTGCCTTTTTAATTTCTGGATGATGACCCTTGGTTTGACTGATCACTGTTAGGATATTTAGTGAGAACGTTTAAGAGCTGGTGTGTCCTGACATGAGAGTTTGATTTTGTCGTGGTGTTGATCCTGCAGTTGTTAGATTGGCCACAGGTTGGTGCTGTAGTCTGCTCCCAGGTTGTTATCACACCAATGTACTTCACACTATGGCATGGCTATGGTGTTATTGGTGTGGCTGTGTTGCCACTGTTGTCATAAATTATTGGAATTTACAGGCAGATAGGGCCTAATGACATTCCACTCGTGAGTAAACCACTATGTTGATACTACCTGCTATCAGTTTTAAATGATTACCCAAAAGAAGCATTTTTGCAATTTTTGTGTTTTATAAATTTTGCAACAATATCTATAGTGCTGGTTTTATAAAAACAAAAGTCCAGTAATACATCTCATGTAATGTTTTTAGTAACATATTAATCAATCAATGACTAATAATACGTTATTGAGCAGTTCTGTCAGAATAGATTTTCTTGTTGCTCAGAAGAGTCATAGGTAAATATTTACAGGGTCTTTTGCAAGTCCTGTGGTGGAAATGTTTCTGTATTGGAAAGCCTACTGGGAATCAAGGCACTTGACATCCTGCATGGGACAATATACCTCGGTTACTGATTAATCCTCTAAGAAAATTCCACCTAGGAGACTGAAAAAGGTATTTGCACAGTAATGATGATAGTCTGTACAACTTCTTTGCTTTAAATGAATAACCCTAGACTAAAGGGGTGGCTGAGTACAATGTTAAATAACCCAACCTAAACTGGATTTGGTAGAAACAGCTGGTGATCAGTCTTGACCCCACACTGCTTGTGGCTTGTTGAATGTCCAGCTATTTGCTCCATAGATTGTCATGGGAGTGACCAAGACAATGGCTTCTTTCGTTGCAATTTGATACTGGGTAACTAACATCTTGGGAATTTCCTAAAATTACCCATGACTGAATAATTAATATTTCTACCTATGAAGCTATACTCCATTCTGCAAGGTAGACACATGCCAATAGATTAATTAATTTTAATACAAACACTGATTAGCGGAACCATTTTTACGAATCCTAAATTATTCTTTTAAGATTTCTGATGAACTTCAAGTAAACCAAATCCTTCTAAATGGATTAAAGTAAGATGATAGTAATGAAAGATTTACATTTCAATCTCAAATTTGAGAATGCTGCATTGTTGTAAACTATCCAGTTTCATATAAAATGGACAGGAATTATAGAAATGAAAGACCATATGGAGATAATAGTGTCCAATAATCTGGTCATAATCTGTCTCATTACACAATAGATTAACTCTCTTACCATGCACTGAGGAGAAACTAGGCATGTCAGTAGAAACAGTTAGACATTAACGCTGTCCATTCACAATGCCATGAGACAAAAGCATATTAAGCAAAGTCATTAATGTAGTGTGAATATGAAGTTGCTACACAGGCTGAATCATTGTCCAGTTATGAATATTTAGATTCAAGCTATCTTATTTATTTCATGAAATCTAGTTTTTTATGTAGGTATAAACTGAAGTTCAAACAGTTATTAATACAGTTAAAAAGTTGTATTGTATTGGATTTATGGTGCATTTTGTCTTTCAATTTAATTCGATGTGGGATACTGTATGTTTCCAACAGTCCCCTAAATTGCAGTCTGTGCTCTTTCTACCCATGACCCATTACTCAGATTAGTTATTCAAAATCTGGCTGGGCCTGGTTTGCTTTAGAATGTTATTCTTAGGCGGGGCATGTTGTAATGTACTAGTAGGTGTGTTTCATACATAACGTCCAGGATACATTTCATAAAGTACACATGGCACATAGGCCAGCAATAAGATGTGATACCTGTCACCCAGTATGAACCTCTACAGTGAAAGGGCACTCCTGCTGCAGGAAAGTCATTTCCAATACATTCAATCCACTCTGTTACCACAGTGTTATAAATGTGTTTAGGGTTGCTAGCAGTGTTGGCCGAGACCAGACAATGGCTGCTGTTTCCCTATGTGACTTTAACAGCTTGAATGCCTAAACCGCCCCACAGGACATCCAGTGCACACGTAAGCAAAGGTGTGGTCCTGGCTGATGATTACCTGGCGCAGCTCGAGAATGGACAGAGTCAAAGCCTGTGGGACAGAGGGAAGGAAAGAAGCAGCCTCTGAGTGGTAAAGCAACTGGGATATCGATCCTTAAGGTTAGTCTAGCAAGTAACTTTATTTCATTATTCATTATTATAATCGACTATATTTACTCACTATATTGTGTTTAAAATTCGCTTCTACTAGATTCCAAGGTGTGAACTCACGTCCACCTCATTTCTCATATTTCAGTACATAGTTACTGTATTTTTTACCAAATGAATACGGAGTGAATGGCCTTGATCTAAACAATGGTTTATTGAAAACGTTTTCCAGGTTTGACAGCAAAATAATTGTCAGCATGAGGAACAATCAGGTAAGTCTTTCAGTGATGGCTGTCAAACACTTATTTGAATAGGCTCTACTGCGGGGAACACACTGTCATTTTGAATATTTTTGCGTTATGGTTTGCTATGAGTGGAAATGACTAATTCAAGTTGTGAAATACATTCTTAACATTCAGTAAGTCAATGTTGAATTTGATTTTCCACATTAGCTGCCTGGAACCCAGTACGACAATCAGGGTTTTCAGTTTGAGGACGGAAAGTCAAGCGCTCCTGCGTATGCCCCTTCTCAAGGAATATACCCTCCAGTGCCTGGTGGCCAGGCTCCATCCAATGTCCCCCAATACTCCAGCCAACCCATCCCCACCTACCAGAATTTTACCTCAGACCCACACAAGGGTACAGAACACTCCTTATTAGTCCATAATGGGGCATGTTATTTATGTACAGTGAATACTTTGTGTGTAATGCCTTTTACAATGAAGTTGAACTAAATCGCATGTGCGATATTTGGCTATAGGTTGTACAGTGCCAACCAGAGCAATGCTGTTGCTCACAGGCCCTGGTATGGGAATACTTCAAGAACATTTGCATGTCTCAGACCAGTGCTTATATGGAAAAGCCTGGAACATCATCATTCATCGGATGGCTCCTAAGCTTTTGCTTTTTGTCTCTGTTCTCTTTTAGGGGTGAAGAAAAGTCGCCGTAAACGTATAGCCTGTACTGTCGTTGCTGTCTTACTTCTACTTGGGATCTTAGCAGTATTGCTTTGGTACTTCTGTAAGTTCTATCTTTTCCCAATCCCATTCACAAAAGGTATTTACAAATGTATACGTCTTCACAAAACACATTCATATGATTTCATGTATCTTGGTAGAAGTGTCAGTAAATATGAATCATCCATGTCCAAGGGCAAAAGAAAAACATGTGCTTGAGATGTTCTCTCACCCCTGTGTGTGTGTGTGTGTGTGTGTGTGTGTGTGTGTGTGTGTGTGTGTGTGTGTGTGTGTGTGTGTGTGTGTGTGTGTGTGTGTGTGTGTGTGTGTGTGTGTGTGTGTGTGTGTGTGTGTGTGTGTGTGTGCGCGCGCGCGCGCGCGTGTGTGTGTGTGTGTGTGTGTGTGTGTGTGTGTGTGTGTGTGTGTTCGCTCTCCAGTGTACTACCAGTGTGCGCTGGGCAGGTCGTGTGGGCCTGGAGGCGCGTGTCTGCGTGAGTCACAGTGGTGTGACGGTGTCGAGGACTGTTCAGGAGGAGAGGATGAATCAAAGTGCTGTAAGACTCCTCTTAATCCTCTGGCAGATCGATACCATGTGATCATTAACACCACCCAGACACCCAGGCAGTGTTTCAGCCTTGTGTTTCTACAGTGGTGGAGGGTGAAGAGCAACCTTAGTCTGTTTTTCTCCATCCAGTCCGTCTGTATGGGAGCAACTCCATTTTACAGAGTTACTCCTCCGAAACAAAGACATGGAAGCCAGTGTGCGCCGAGCGTTGGAGTGACACCTACGGGAGAGACTCCTGTCGACAGATTGGTTACAGCGGGTACGTCACTCTGGCAACTGGTCAAGAGCCTGAGGGCATTTTCCAAACTATTTGGGCCTAATGTTAGGACTACTTCTATAAAAAGGTCGAGGGTGTACATATTTTCTTGCCAAAGGGTTTCAGTTTGATTCACTAACACTGAATCATTGTTGAATGGCGCTCCCTATAAACAATGAGTGAATGCCTGCAGCAATAATTGTGGAAAAGCATTATTTGGAGGGTCAACACTCTCTCTATGTGTATGTTTCCCAGAGAGAGCTATGTGTCCTACTCTCAAACCAGCGCAGGGTCCTTGGCCTCTGATGGCTACATGCAACTGAAGCCTGGAAGTAGCTCTGGGCCATATCTACAAGGAGAACTTACTAGCAGGTAGCTAACACACTCTAAATACCCTTACCTATAAATAGTTCAGGACCTACTACATAAATGTTTTCTTTCCCTCTCACAGCCAAACTTGCTCCTCCAATGCAGTCACTCTACGTTGTATTGGTAAGCAAAATTAACCAAACAGGAAACATATTGAATTATCTCCACTTGAATAGTACAGCCCCCAAATCTACTATCTGCCACACGTTCTGCTATTGTCTGGCCATGTCTGTGAGCTCTTCACAGGTTGTTTTCTCTCGACTTTAGACTGCGGCATGAGCACCGCCGCCCCCGCGGCCCGTATCGTAGGGGGGGACGACGCTGCTCCTGGGGCCTGGCCGTGGCAGGTCAGTCTGCAGATCAACCGCCAACACGTCTGTGGCGGCTCCATCATCAGCCCCCACTGGGTCCTGTCGGCTGCCCACTGCTTCCAAGACTAGTAAGACCGCATTCCCCTCTCATCCGCTCGTCTCACTCTGGCTACAGCTTTAGTTTGTGAACTTGTTTTCTGTTTTTTTTTCCCCCATCCACGGCAGCACACTCAACTGTGGAATTGGTTCAATGGTACTCTGGGAAACAGAGTCCAGCAGGACATGTTCTTCGGTTTTAAGAAGCTGTCAGCTTGATCGAGGTCTGATCTGAACTCTTCCCTTGTTTCTACAGCAAGTATGCTGGTTATTGGAGGGTGTTTTCTGGCTATCTGAAGCTGACCCAGATGCTGTCAGTGGTAGGGGAATCTGTCACACAAATCATCGTTCATGAGAAATACAACACGGACAACGATGATAACGACATTGCTCTGATGAGACTCAAAACACCGCTTCCATTTTCCAGTGAGTCATGCTCCACAACTCACATCTGAAAAAAAGACATGGTTTTCCTTCTGCAAAAAATGCATTTCTATATTTACATAATTTACATACTTTGGGAAGATATGTTTGCTAGCTGTATGTGTGTGATTGTAGATATGGTGAGACCAATATGCCTTCCCAATGTCGGTGTGAATCTTGATCCAGAACGGCAAGCTTGGATCACTGGGTGGGGAGCCTTGTACAGTCAAGGTATACCAGACTACGGATGGTATTTCTAAGTTCCAAGGTTTACAGTATGAAATGTTTTCAGTATGAATACTTTATTTCAATCGTTTTCAGGGCCTTCCCCAGACACACTGAATCAGGCCCAGGTGACCACCTACAGCAGAGCCAGCTGTAACAGACGAGAGGTCCTAAACGAGGCCCTCACCCCCTCTATGATCTGTGCAGGCAAACTATCAGGAGGAGTTGATTCCTGCCAGGTTAGACTGCTTCTCTCTTTGTTTTCACACACACACACACACACACACACACACACACACACACACACACACACACACACACACACACACACACACACACACACACACACAGCACACACACACACACACACACACACACACACACACACACACACACACACACACACACACACACACACACACAGACACAGACACATGCACACACATACAATTTGCTCCCCTCTCTCCACTCTATCTCCCTTTCTCTGTTTCATTTCTCTCTCACTCTATCTCTGTCTCTCATTCACATACACAGGCACACATTAACCTGAAAACAAACACCTCTGCTGCAGGGGGACAGTGGTGGACCTCTGGTCACAAAGGAAGGGGGACTCTGGTGGCTGCTCGGGGACACTAGCTGGGGCTATGGATGTGCCTTAAGGAACAAGCCTGGTGTCTATGGCAATGTGACCTACTTCCTTGACTGGGTGCTTGAACAGATGCAGGTGTGTATTCGGGCACACGGACAAATGCCTTCCGTCTAACATGTTTCACTCGCAAAATGATGTTTTCTACGAGTTGTTTATTATCCTTTCAGAAAAACTGATGGAGATACAGATGAAGATGGACCTAATCCTAAACTTGACTCTGCTGTCCATTAAAGTCAATGTGTGCAGTAAACTTCTACCTGTATCTATTGACTTGAAGTAGAAGTTTAAGTAGAGTTTTCTCAGGGTTTGTTCTTAATTAATTATGTGGAATTATCTGAATACCTCTTAGATTTTTTAATTTATATATTTTTATACGGTATATATGTGTTTCGGTTGATGATACGTTTCACAAGAACAAAATTACAATCATGTATTTAAATATTAAAATGAACGTGTTTTGTTTCAAATACCATTACTGTAGCAGTCAGTCAAATTCCTGGTAGTTTGTGTACAGGTAAAAATACATGGTTACTGAATCATCACACATACACACTGGCAATACATGGCTAAGGCAAATTTACAAGGGCACCTTACTATTTCATGTTTTCAACAAACAAAACCACAATGACCAATAAATAACAAACTACAATGCTTGCAATTGTATCCCTAAATCACTAGCAGTGCGCATTGTGTTAATTTGACTTTCATCAATACCACTAAATGAATAAACTACAGAGCTATACACATGGCTACACATCTGTACATGTTACTGCAATTAACTGCTTTTATATCTTAAGGTTAATAAATGAGATAAAATACTGTACAGCATGCACTTTTATCCTTTGCCTATTTTTATGGTACAATTGACAGTATGTACTGGCAGTATATAATAAAATATTCACTTTAATACTGTATAATTATGAAAAACTAGTGGAATACCACATTTAAAATTACTGCATAATTTCTGAAACCAAAATAAAAAAGTGCAACCCAAGAAAAATAAGTTCAGTCAGACAAACTCATCTGGCTTAAAACATTTATTCAATGTTAATACACATCAGTTTTGGCATGGTTGGGTTTGCTAGATATTGAAGCTCCACGCTGTAAGACACCATTCCGGGGCAGGGAGTACAGTACACATACATCAATCTCCTTTAGGACACATTAGCAGAACATATTAGAGGTGGCAGTTATTGTACAGGCACAGCACCTACATTTGTACATTCGTATGTACTGTGATTTGGAACAGCTGGAAGGTTACCTTAAATGCTCACCATTTTATAGGCTTTTTGTGGTACCTTACTGGCAACAGTGTGAGAGGTGGAGCAGTGTTTTGGCAACAGCAATATAATATGTTGTGCAAAGTAATAATGTAAGCAAATTAAGTACAGTTCTGACTCACAGATTACTGACTAAAGTTAACACCCATTTTATAGCTTTGTCCCTTGCCCATTGATGTAGGTCAGTTAGAATAAAATTGCAGCCCTAAATCTGCTTGTTAGACATTATAAAAAGTATAAACACGTTTAAACAGGCTAGAACTTTGTTCTTTTTGTAACGTCACCAATCAGATTATGCAGATATTTAAATTCTTCCTCCACAATGTCGCAATTGATAAATGATGAAGATATTTTATCTCTGTATTTTATACCTTTTTTGGACCCACATAATAGAATGACATATAGCAGCTGAAGCCTTTTGCATCTCATATCATTGATTGTATTCCTTTGCAGGTAGCCCATGACATGTTAGTAACACGGCAACATTTTCTCAATCTGATACTCTGGAGCATTGTTTCCTTTTCGGGAGAGGAGTAAATTGTTTCAAAGGTGTGCCAAAATATGTTGTCTTTAATGCTTTTATGGACTTGAATGAAGAGTTGAACTGCTGTGCAGTTAAATGTCTTTAGCATAAGTGATGCAAAACGAAGTCAAACCCGATGTATTTTGTCAGGAAAAGTAGGAGTCTGTTTTAACTATGTGTAGAAAAAGTAAAATAATTTTCCTTTCATTTTTCTGTAAATCGAACAGTCTTCTAGGCATGTTTTCTTACCCAATTTCACAGTTTTTCTGAAAGCAACAACTGAATTACAGATAAAGAAATGTACTTATGATGTCCTATTTTCCCCTCAAGGTGGTGCTGTAACCTTTACTTGACAAAGCTGTGTGCTAACTCTTTGGCAGCATCCCGTTCAATATGTTAATGTGTTTACGGTGTGTGTTGTTGTGGGGGCGCTTCTGCATTCATGTGTGTGTGTGTGTGTGTGTGTGTGTGTGTGTGTGTGGGTGTGTGTGTTTACAGTCAGTACACTTTTCCTGTAACTCCCAAAGTTATCTGATGAATCAAAATGTATCTAAGAACTTCGTAGTCTAGCTTCTGGTCCTGCAACATTTACTTTGACTGGAAATATTTGAATGCAATTTTAATTTAAGCTTTGTAACAAGACGTAAAATGGGAAAGCGTCTTAGTTGTGGCTGGTAGTGCCTTTATGTGCAAGAGCTTTCATCATGTTTGTTTTACCTCTGTCCTCCCTCTGTTCCCTTCATAGTGCGTTCATTACGTCTACCTACGTCTCCTCCGCCAGCCTTCTCTCTTTGCGCCTCCCTCTCTCCCTGCTGTCTGCTCTCTCCATCAGCTTGACTTCCTAATCACTGCTCATTGAGGGTTGGCTTGCTAATTGGCAGATGTTGAGTCCCTGAGCATGCATCTGCTACCTGTTTGTACCAATTAACAGACCCATGACACTGCACCGACACCTCTTCAATGGGATAACAGATGCAGCAATTAGCCGCTTATTTGAATAGCGCCCCATTTAGTATGAGGGCCCTTGTAGCATCACGCAAGCCGGGGGACCACCTTTCATGTGTTGGCTTTTTATTCAGTGCCTCTTAAACGAGGCGTGGGAAGTCTAGGAAGCCCACTGTGTTGACAAACAAATCCTCTTGTGTCATATCCCAGGGGCTGACAAGAGAGTATACGTTTGGATGGGAAACTGTAAACCGCGTGAGATGAGTTGGGACCAATGTTTTGATGTGTCTGTTTAGATTGATCCGGAAGATTACATAAGAGAAGCACAGTCGTCGTGGCATAACTGGCAACTGATGGAACATGCTGAGGATGTAAGACATAGTAGTTTGGCTGGTACACTGTTCCTGCGGAGCTGTGGCAGCAATCCATGTAGTTTAAGGAATAGATGTAGGGGCAATTTTGAGACTTGACGTCATGTTCAATTCTAGCTGAATATGACGTTACAGAGATGAGGGAAAACATTGGACTCATTTTAGAAAAAGATCATCGCTGTTATTTGTATGATTGTAAAATTTTAAAAGATTCCCAATTCCCAAGTAAGATTGAAAGAGTGTATACCTCAACAAAGACACAGATTCCTTTAAGGACAGTTCAAACAGTAGCCCTTCTAAAAGGAGAGGCCGTAGTGCTGACATTGAGGTTGATGCAGCCCTAATTGGCGAGATGTGTGAAAACGCTGCTACCATGGTCTATGTGCTAATCTTGGGAGCTACAAAAATAAAGCTGAGAGCAGATTTAAGGAAAACGTGCCTCATGGTTGGGATTCTGCCCCAGTTCTCACCAGCACCTTGAGTGCAGTGTCTGAAGCTTGTGCTAGTGTGTGCGTGTGGATCTTGGTGTTTGATTTTGTATGTGTGTGTGTGTGTGTGTGTGTCACGGTGTGCATAGTACATTTCTGTGTGCATGTCTTTGTCTGAATGTTTGTGTGTACAAGCTTGTGTGTGTATGTGTGTGTGTAAGCCTTCCTTTGTGTATGCAGATCAAAACTGTATGTGTCATTTTGTCCAAAGGGTATGATCAAACGTACATTCCTCCACAGCCAATGAGAAGACAGTGCTTGTTACTGGGCAGTTATGGGCTTATTTTTCTCCCCAGTTCTTCCGTGAGGTCGATGTCACGCGTCAAGCCCCATAGAGTCTCCGAGCAGCGTGAGTCTTTACGACACACCAGGGTCCTGCGGTTGTGATGAGCATCAGCACTCTCACTGGTTTTGTAGGTCAACCAGTATTGAGCTACGGGTGGAACTCAGCTCAAACCACATGGACATGTGGGAGCTGGTTTTACAGAATGTACATAGAGCAAAGGTCATAGAGGAGAGTCCATTTACTCAAAACTGGGTTTGACCAAATTTGTTCAAGGGCGTTTCAACTACCTGTCGATCCAGTTATTCACCTTAAAGACATGTTTGTAGGGAATCACTGAACGGTATTCTATTGCTTCTTTTTTTTTTGTCATACTTTCGCAGACACTCCAATATAACTTGCCAGAGCCACAAAACCATTTATATATTTTGAGGGAAGATTTTGTTCTCACAAACTATTTTATCCATCTTAAGAGAAGGGCCTTTCATTTAAAAATATAGATGTGTTGTTCTAAAGAACTGCCTGTCTAGAAAGTAAACGTTTTTGATTGAGGTTTAATTGCAGCATTGGACGATCCTTACAAAAACGTCAGGAAAACCCTTAATTTCACCAGTTTTTTTTTTGGGGCGACAATTCTACCCCTGACCAGGTGGTGGCGCACGTCTTTACACACAGTAGAGGGGATCATGGGTGGAGGGTGTGGATACAGAAAACCTCAAATCCTCTTTACCAAAGTAGTTAGGCCTTAATCTGTAAGGATCTGTGCTTAAATAACTCAATGCCATAACCATATTGTCAGCAATAATAAGGAAACATCTGCTTAATCCCACAAACAAAAAAAACAACAGAGGAAACAACAAGAGGCTTACAAATAAGATTGCCAATTAACATTTGTTTAGTCCTTCTTTAAATAAACAACTATCCATATATTTTTCTTATGGACATAGTAGTTATCAAAATATAAATATTTGTGTTGCAAGTCCTGCTCTTTATTTGACAATTCAGAAAAATATTTCTAGTGTTTATTTATGATAAATGATTTAGTGGGGGTGGGGGTAATGCCAGTTATTCCTTTTTTTTTTTTACTTTTTCAAACTTTAACTAAATAAAATTATAGATCTACACATCACCTAAAATGTTACTAAATGTCTTCATTTAGCTGGTCAATGTATTAGTGTAGACAATTTTGTGTATTTAGGTCATTGTGGCCCCCTCAGGCTCTGACAAACCACTTTCTCCCAGAGTTCCTGTGATTGACATATTTTCTGATAGCAAATGAAGTCCTGGGCTTCTCAGGTTTTGAATTCTTGATGAGTAACAAGAGACTGTTTATTGTTACATTTTTGCATTTCGACATTAATGCTATATATTTCCCCCCTCATACTTTAACAAGATAATGTGTTTTCCCACACAAAACAACAAACAATTAAACATGCTACGATAACACGCTAATATCTGTCCTCAAATTTCCTAGAACCGGAGTGTTAATCCTGCCTGTTCCTCAGGCCACTCACACAGATGTCCTGATTTGCGTGGCCTTGTTTTGTTTTGAATCCAGGGATGTGACGCATCTTAAAGACCTCCACCTGTTCTCCACTGTACCGCGTTTTACTGCCACTACACAATGAGGCAATAATCAGTGGCCTGGCAAAAACCAGCATTACCAGGACATCCCCTAAGAACATAATGCCTGTCTTAGACGCTGGGCATCTGTTGGCATTTCCTCACGATACTGGTTACAGAGTAATTACAGACTAGGAGGAGGGAGAGGCTGGGATTAAAGAGGGCTGGAGGGAGGGGCGTGGGGTAGAAGATGACCTGACCACATGGCCCTTTAGTAAAGCTCTTTTCCTTTGGCGCTCGGCCCTGGGCAGCCATTCCAGGTCAGAGTTAGCACCCCCTGAAGGCTTCAAGCGTATAGTAAACAGGATCTCCATGGCGTCACCCTCTATCTTAGACTTCTGCCTCTGCCCTTCAATAGTCCTAAATCGCCCTGGTGGTTGGTACACACCCTTATCTCGGAGAGCCTCTACGGACACTGTAGAGAGATAGATAAGGATACCTAAATCGATCGCTGTCTTTTGAAATGGGTATTTTGGGTTTCCATGTGCCACCAACACGAGTCTCTTTTATCCCATTAGATTAAGTCTCTTAAATTTTACATTCCACTTAAATAAAATTACATAAAATGTACCTTCACTGTGTCTAACTTCTTTTTAAAATTCCTGTCCCTCTGCTGCCTCCTGACATTAGCACAGAAGGTACGTGAATTTCCCCTTCCGCTCTCCTCTTGACGGGTGAAACCACCTGGAGAATACGACGTTTTGCACAAGGTGACTTGCGCTCTGACAGGCTGTGTGCCGGGTGCGCTGAGGAGATGCCCCGGGGCAGAGTGCCAGCGCTGAGGCCAGATGGGAGCTCCACTTTCTACCTGCCACCCGCCCTGCCCCCTCCTGCCCTAAGCGTCTCCTCCAGCCCAACGCCAGTCCCTCCAGCGCCCCACGCGCACTCCAGTACCATCTGCACCAACCTGCCCTGCCGTTGCCTGTGGCCTGGGGAGGAGGGGACTGCCTGGCTGTGTGTGGTCGAGCAGTGACGCAGCTGTGCACGATACTGTCGCGTCGACGGGACGGGGCGCGAGCAGGCGGGTTAAACAGGCAGACGAAGGGACAACATCTGTGCGCCCTGTGGGGACGACAGAGAGGCACTTTGCTGGGGAGCCTGGCCGGGTGTGATGCTCAGGGAGCCCGCGTGGACCCTTTGCCAGACATGGTGGAACAGCACTTAACATGACAAATCATGGCGCGGGGCTCTGTGCCTGGGAATCATCAGGATGGCCCTGGGCATGTCTGGATCCTTGCATGATACCACACACATGCGGCCCTGTACAGAGCCCCCCTTAAGGGATAATAAAGTCCACCTTGACACCACAATATCGCATAACGATCACACGGTATTTATAGCCATGCAGTATGCATTTAGGGCTACATAAGTTGAGAATCTGTGGCACATTAAAGGGAGTATGTGATTCAAATTGGCAGATTACTTATTAACACCAGAGCGTTACAAGTGAACTATCTGAATTTGGTGGTCTCTTTCAGTATTTCTCTAGAAATTCACTTGTCTCATTTGAGATTTTTTACACTACTAGCAGAAGTATTAGCTAATGAATTTGATGTCTTTGTGCATGGCCCTCTGTTTCCTGTGTGGCCTGTCATGGCTTACGTGCCGTCCCTGAATGTGATCCCCTACCCCCACTCTGCTTGTTAAAGTCTTTGACGTGTGTCAGATAGCCCTTTCTGCTACCACCGCTTCTAATGATCCTGCTCTATACACACATTTACAACGCAAAGGAAAACGATCACACACTGCCCCATTAAGATTTTTTTTTTATAGTAGGGGATTTCTTGTTAAAGTCTGGAATGAAGGAGGGAGAGAAAAAGATAGAAAGGAGGGGGGAGTAACAAGTGAGACAGAGTACACAGCTGGGAAGGGAAAAATGAATAAAAAGACTTCATACATTTTTATGACCACACCGATAAGGTCAGCCATGTGCTGCCTGCGGTTACTAAGCAACGCTGCCACCCCATGTTGGACAGTTGTGGATTGGAGGAGTCAAACTAAAAGATGTGTACTGCTGTTGTGAGAAGGACAACAACCAAGCCTTTGACTACTATCCTTGCTTTTCATTAAAGTTCTATTAGCATTCACGGACTGTATACTGAATGCTTGGAATTGTTTTACATTGTGTGAGAGGGAATATGGTCAATTACTGCTTGCCTGATACCAGCAGCCAAATGTAGAATCCCTTGGTCAGCATGACATTAGTTAATTATCAACCAACACTAAGCTCATACAGTATATCCATTTTCATCTTCATCTGTCAGTCCTTAAAAGACAGACCAGCATAGCCAAACAGGAATTTATCTCAACAAAAGTAACCTGTGTCATTCAACGTTTATGTGGATGTGGCTATGACGACCGTTTCCATTCGGTCCGAACTGGACAAAAGTGCTTTGAGCCATGAGACTCAAAGCAGTCGATGAGTTCAATCAATCTGTGGATCTACCAAGGTTTGCCATCAATGAGCTAGGCTCTATCACCTCAATTGCCTTCCTCTAACAAATGTTCTTCATCCTAGTTTACCAAGGCAATATTGTATTAGAGTTTTTTATTTTTTGTGGATCAGAAACATTTTGTTTTGTTGTGTTTGTTTTGTAAAACCCCATTCTAGTTACTTTACAGCGCCTAGTAAGCCATGTCTGTCCAAACTTACATTTTTCCTTGCCGTATGATAGAGTGTGTTCTTTCTGAACACAAGAACCAATGGGAAGAGCCAGAAAGATTATATTGTGCATAATAGTGTCATCTTTCCTATTGTTCAGACTTTGAGCCCAGTCTAATGTGTTCTCACAGTATGAGCTATCATTGGCCTCGTCTTAGAACATGGCTATTTCAGCCTAGACTAGTGCTTTAGCCCCTTTTCTCTCCTAATGGTGGAGGTTAACTGTCAAATGGAACATGGTTTCTCCATTTCTTCATTCTGGAGACATGTCCACTCATTAAACTTGAATTGGGACTTCATCTCACATTTCGTGCTGGATTCCCAGGCAGAAATGAGTTCAAAGAGGTTCCCAAAGAAATCAGGGTCTCAGGATGTGCATTAGGCTACTGTTACCCCCTTTTCACTGTATGACTTGAATTATTTAACACGTAAACTCAAGGCACCAAAGAACTCCTCTGTCTTACATGTTTCATAGGGAGCTCATGGTGAATAGCCCTCTATTAACCATTGGCAGACATTAATGCATTTAGAGCAAAGATTTACTCTTGAATTGTAAAGTTATTTGATTAATGATAAGATATGGATGACATCCAACTCTATTGCCTGTTGAAATGCTCACTTCCTGACTGGTGGTTGCACTGAAGCCTGAAGCACATTTCTGCTTGACTTATTTCTAAAGGGTTACACAGGTGGTGTCTCCACATCTGAACTGTCTGTCGTCTCACGCAACTTTGGTCTCCCCCTTTTGTCTAGAAGCACATGCGGTCTCACTGCAGTGCTTGTGTAAATCTTGGAGTCCTGGAGTACTCAAACCTCAAGTTCTGATGAACCGTAGACTAGTTGTGTTTTGACTGGTATATAAAGGGTGTTGCATTTTCGATTTCTCGGGATAATACTACTGTATTGCTTCAATCTCAATCTGCTTTCTTTCACACTCTCCTCTTCGTTGTATCTTCCATTTCCTTCTATGATCAAAACTTAGCATCTGTATATAATTACAGCGTTTGGTTTGTTGGTAAAAAGGGGGACCGGGAAAAACATTAGACATTTTTGTGCTTCACAGTAGTTCCTCGGGGGTACAAGCTGGCCCAGGGTAGTACCGCCCCTCACAAACCTGAACTGGGAGGACGGATTGTGTGTGAGGATAACATTTAGAAATGTTCAACTAAGCAACACCGTTTTGTTGCCTAAACCTTCCGTCATTGTCACATGTTGAAGCTGTGTCTGCATTTATGCAGCTGCTGTAAACTTGGAGTACTCCCCTTAAATGAGCTGTATGTTGAATAGCCATGTGGATGTCTGTGTTTATGAGATTATCGATGATTTACAATCTGTTTCTATAATACCTTTGATTTCATTATAACACCCCTATTGCAAAACATGGAAGAAACTGTAAGGATTAGAGACACAGGGATTTAGGACCATGCAGACGTTGATATAAAGCTGATCTTCTTACCCGAACCGTCAACTCGGCTTATCAACTGAATAAAAAAAATAAAAAATCATAGTTATAGGTAACAATAAAACTTTATTAGAGATGGTTACATCCCAAATAAATAAAATATATTTATATGTTATATGTGTCAAACATTTGTTAAATTTCTCCAGCAAATAATAACAGAATATAGTATTATATTGCATTTCATAAAGATGTGCATACTGTTACTGTTAGCAAGCATAACATAACCTCATACTGCGTGTAACATTGAACTAGCGTGGGATTTATGTGAGTGCTAGACAAATGTTTGAGATCACCAGAAGAGTTTTGTGAGCAGCAAATCAGTGGCTTTCAAGAAACAGGAATCATAAGGCAGACTGAAACTCTGCAGATTCCCCAACAAACACATACCCATCTTAGGGAACAGGAAGACCGAGATTGGATTGGGTTGGGTGGGACAGATGCAGGAGCCAAAAAGCTGAAGAAGGCACTGCTGACCTGGTGCAGTGTATGTCCATGAGCCCGCAGAGGCGTTAAGCAATGAGGATTTAAAATTGTTTATTCATTCCTATTAAGATGTATTTGTCGGAGTAAAATGTAGAGCTAAAGGCTAAATGATCATACTTTGCCAACCCGACTGACCTTATACAGTAGAAGCATGCCTGTTACCTTAAAAAACATTTAAAAATGTTTCTAGTTAGAAACATGAAACTTGTAGAACCATGGTACTGACCTGTACCATTTCTGGACAGATTGAGAAAATAGCACCATTTGTTTCTAGTTTGCAACAAAAGTATAACTCTGTTTTGTTTTTCTTCTCGTAGAGCCTCTCCCAATTCTGGTATAGGAAAGACGCAGAGGAAACAGTACCAAGAGACAATGGTATGGTTCTTGATGTACTTGATACAAGTTCTAATGATCTATACTAGTCGTTTTAATACTAGGCATGCGTATAAACAACATTAAGGATGATTTCTTTTCTTTGTTTGTTTACTAGTTGAAAGATCCTATACAGCTTCCACTTTTCTTCAAATACGTTAAGGGTTAGGTCACACAGCCAGTGTTTAATGTACTAAAGTATTAAACTTATTTGCATGTTGTGTAGACTGCAGTGTCAATAAAAGTCCATAAAAGCTCCTGGGACATATAGCCAGAACATTACACAAAATACTCATTAAATAACACACTTCACCTATTCTCCAATGAAGTTTGTTGCCATTGCTATGTAAAATATATTGGACGGTCTAGTTGCATGATTATGTTACGGACCCCTTCCCTGCGTTTCACTGGATGGACATCTCTTGTTCCCGTTTAACAAAGAGTGTGGACAAGATTTTCAATCTTCCTCAGTTCGAAGAATGGGTCAGCGTGGTGAGCTGTGCGCCCCTGCGCCTTTAAGGCAATGAAGAAGAAAAGCGGCTGCGGAGGAGGAGGAGAGGGTTATTCCATAATGCTCTGAGGCAGGGAAGGTTAGCGCAGGGACCAGTGTGATTTGTACGGCTGCGGGAAGATGCGTGTGCTTGTTGCTTGCTGGATGGAGAGAGGCGGTGAAGAGGGATTGAGTTTTCAGAACAGCTAACAATTGCCTCCGCTTGAAATTCATGTTATTTTTCAAGTCTGACTTAATACATTTTTATCACTGGGAACTTTTTTCTCTTATTAATTCATAGTATTTTGATCTATTTATTTTTTTATACAAATTTTTAGATATCTTTCGTTGTTTTTTTTCTTTGGTTTTATGTTGGAATTTCACCTGTGCACAGCTTGTCCCGCGTATGCGTCTTCAGCCTCCCGTCTCCGCTCTGACTCAGCAGCAGCACTCACCTGGACCGGAGCGCAAAGAGGCGAGTTCCACATGTACCCCGCAGAGCATCACATTGACAAGCGGGGAAGGCTACACTGAGGCACGGCGTTTCCACTTTAAAGAACACTTACAGTTGGATATCACCTCTTACCAAAAGACAATCATCAGGAGCGCATACCTCCTCTACCCAACGTGACAGAGCAAGAGAGCGGGAAAGAGAGAGAAAAGGAGAGAGAGAAAGGGAGATAAAGCGAAAGAGACACAGACCACTGTGCAACCTGATCCTTTGCAATTTTGAACAAATATAAAAGAAGTACAAGGAAGAAAAGAGTGTGGCGTGAAAAGCAGAAAAAGCATAGCTTGGATATTTAACGGACCGGGGCATGTGGATATTGGCTATTATCTTTTTCCAGTGCATCTTGAATGGTGAGTTGTGCATCTCACATTTACTTCAGTAGTGTGTCGTAATTTGCTGCTCAATAGAACCTGTGAGAAAACCCCCCCAAACAAAAACAGTAGGCTACGGTCATTTGCTATATTTCAAATCTTTATACTTTTATGTATATATATATTTTTAAAATACATAACATATGTTCGGAAAAAAGCCCTTAATTTAGTTCTGTTGCTATGTCCTTTAACCCAAGCGATCAAGGGAGGGACAACTGAAATGGACTGAACATGCTTAGCTCAGTCACATCCAGGTTAATTGACCTTACAACTTTATGAAAACAATTATCTAACAAGGCACAATTAAAATAGTCAAGACGATGTCATATATTTTTGGATATTTGTTCAAACAGTACATCTTTTTTGTTTTACTTTTCGTGGACACATTCCCGTCCTAGCATGTAGGCCTGTTCGTTAGCTGTGAGAGCATTCACATATTTTTCTCCATGTCTTAGAAAAAACTATTATTTTCATATTCAATATAATTATAATATGTACGTGAATAAAAAAAAAAAACGTAAACAATTTATGTTCAATCAAGATGTTGTCCTTGATGTCGGTCACATCTTTAGTCAAAACCCTTTATGCAATTTCTTCCTTTAGCTTTTCATTTTATATTGACTTGATACAAGGGTTCAATTCGTACAATATTTTTTGTGTATATAGCATATAACTACACATACATTTTACATATCCAAGTTTTGTGATTTCAAGTTTGTTTAACTTATCTCTAAAATGGCCAATTAACCAGTTACTGACTATAATTTACATATTCCACCTGGTACAGTTTACAATCAGTTGTTTTAAATAATATCAGACGGATATGCATTTAAATTAGAAGTTAAGGTTGCATACAAATAAAACGTTTTAGTATTTTTGTGATACAATACCACATTTGCATAGGTTTGTGCCCCTAAAATTATATTTTGCATGTGTAGTCTCTACAAGGATCATATTTCCTGAACCTTTTCAAAGATTAAATTGCACTGACCCCTAGCTGACCAAATATTTGTGTTATATGAATTCTGGGAAAAAGGAATAAATAGGTGGGATGTCTGTTTTCTTATGGCGTTACACCCGCCATATTAGAAGTACAAACATGGAGGCATCTGGGCTAGAAAAAAATAGTAGGCGAGCCCTTATCACCCTCTCCCAAGTGTTGCCGTCTTATGATTGATCAATATTGTTTCGAAACGCATCGATGTGTTTCTCCTCTAATCCTTTAAGAAACATGATTTGATTTGGGGCAATTGTGATTTGGGGTTTCTGTTCGCTGAACGAATGGAATAAGGGTGTGTGAGAGAGAGAAGGGGGGCACTTGATGGGGGGCAGGGGGCTGGGGGACTCGGGTAGGGGTAGAAAGGAGCTAGGGAGAAAATTGGGGCATTTATGGAATCTTTTGAAAGATAGACAGATAAAGGGGCGCTACGAAGGAAAAGTGGACACATGGATGCTAACTGAGGGGAGAGGGCGATGCGTCAACCAAAGATGACAGGAAGACCATTTTGTTGCAGTGCTGAAGGGTTGAATGGAGGCAGAGGTTATTTGCAAAGCAATAATACAGTAAAACAGTGGGAGATGCACAGCCAGGCTCTTTCCTAGAACAGATGCACGGTAGTGTGCAAAATGAGAGATGACCTGTACTATAGCTGATCCCAATCAATAGTGTGTTCAAATGTATTGCTGCATGAGTACGGTGGATTTCTTTGCCTGTGAATGGCTTCACACCACAGCATGTTTGGTCCGGGCTATGGTGTTGTAAAATGGCTGCTCCTAAGGCTTTAGCATGGAAACTTTGAATAGAAGCAACATGGCCTCTACTTGCGGTGTAAGGTTGTTGCTGATGCACTGTATTTCAGGCTGCTAGGCATTGTTCATTCAACAGTCACCTTATGTGGACTGATGCTCAAGATATATATTTTTATGAGGAGGCATTTGCTATAGCTTTGATTACTTTCCCTTATATGTGTAAACATTTACTATAACAGATCAGACTTGAATTCTATTTGAACATACAGAAAATTCTGGACCATTTTAAGGGGCTTATTTTTGGTCCTGGTAAAGCATCTATTTTTGAACAGATTTATGTATTTATTAAATGGCCATCATTGTCATTATGATAAATGCCAGCCTCCATTAGAACAGTACAGGGTGTTCCACTTCTGGGCAGACATTAGAATCCAGAAATAAAGGCTTTTAGGGTTCTGGTTTAGCACATGCTCCTGAGGCAGTCTCTATGGAAACCTAGATAATGAGTGGTGGTGCAGTGTGGGTTGGGTTTAAACAAGGCTACACTGTCTGCAGGTGACGCCGGAAGTGCATGGCCATTGATTCAAGCCTGTTGATATTGTTGCAGAGGGGATGGACGGTGATTGCTTTGGAGACATATAGTCATGCACAGATGGCAGAACGTTAAGGTGTCAAATTAGCTGTCTTCAAATCTTTTACTATTTCCAATGCTAAGCTGTACACACATTCATTTATCTCCATGAGGCCTATATATTCTTATTAAAACGGGAAACAATGTATTTATTTAGTCCAACTTTACACAAAATAACTCTGAAATGGTCAAATTGCCTCATGTTGTTCTTCTGATTAGAGGGTTTCTATTTTTGAGACCATCAGCATTTGTCTGTGGGTAACAACGATCCACAGTTTTAGAGAGAGAAAAAGGTGGAGAGGTGATTTCAACGGCACTTATGCTTTCAGAGAGCTCCTGCAGTCGTAACATTAAATCTATCTATAGAGGGACAGGATACGGAATGGCAAAATGTTGTTTTTGCTCAGCCAAGCCAGGGGCAAATTTGACACATGCTCAATTGGACATTAATAAGCAGAGCAAATATACATTGACACTTAGTATACCACTGAGTGGGGGATGGGGTACACATTAAAGAGGGATAAGGCGAGCTTCTTCTTAACCTCAGTTACACTCTGTAATGAAAGCACATGTTATTTTACTGTGAATTTATTTAACACAGCTAATTGTTACACGAAAGGAGACAAGTTTGTCTTCCTGTTCAAATGAACATTCGCCCTTTAAGAGTTTGAGTGACGAAAGCATCCAATCTCCTTCAGGTTGCAGGACTGTACTGAGACGATTCTAAGGCCTGGCATCTGAATACCTGTCAGCCTTACTTAGACTGCTCGTTTAGAACAGGAATAGCCCAGGGAACCAGGATCAGAGATTAACCTTGATAAAGCTGTCATGGAGAGAGATTTGAATCAACCCAGCTAAGAGATGAGACTAAGGTTTGGAATAATCATGCCAGACATGTTGACCTAATTGGGTGCCATGTTTTTGCTGTGTTACTGTAATTGGCTTACTGAAAGGGATCATTTTAAGCACATCTGTAAATAGCATTGAAATATGTGCTGTACGTTTTTTTATTAACTCAGACAATTGTAATGTTTGTTTGAAACATGCCTGTAAATCTAGTTATGCCCCTAAACTGTGACTAGAAGGGAATGAACATTGTATAAAATGAAAGAATGCCAGAAGACACTTCCTCCCCTTCTATTTTCAACTACCTCGTTATATGTTTGCTTGTTGGTCGTGCCTCCTTGTGGGTATAGTGGAGGTAAGATGAACGAGATTGGGAGCCATGTTATGCTCTTGGTGAGTGAGACAGCCTGTAACAAATCTTCTGTAGGGTTACTTATCATGCAACATACAGTATTTATGCGCTCCGGTGTCAACAAAAAAGCACGTTATTTGGAGGTCATGCTCAGGCCAGTAGGAAACTGGGTCTGTGTAGACCAGTGTGCTTTGGTATACATCTGTCAGTTCACATAGTGCCCGCCTAGGTGACACAGGCCCAGCGTCCAACACACATCAGCATCTCCTCACATCACACACATTTCACTTGGCCTCATTCAGATGAACACAAGTCAGCACAAGAAGAAATTACACACTACGCTAATATATTGAAACCCAGCAGCAAATGCATAAATACCTATCTACATTTATGTACCAACATGTTTGTGTAATTACAAAACTAATGGAATACTTAGACTTTCTTAAATCAACTGTATTTTTTCACATTAAAATGTTTATTGTGAACGGCACTTGCCTCTGTTCCGTAGAAAATGGCTTTCTCATTATGAAGATGAATACAGTTCCATGCAGTCCCTTATTCAATTACCATTTGTCAACAGAGTATGGTGCAGTTTAGTTCTTATTACATGGGCAATGAAAATCAAACGATTACCTCTACCCAGTATGCTTCGAGTTGGTCGTTAAACAGAGAGCAGACTCAACCATATGTTAATGGTTGCACATTGAAATGTTAACGGTTTCGTTGAACCCGGACCAGAATGCTTAAAGAGATAATGGTGTTCGGTGAAGCGGAGAAAGCGGAGGGGAGACAGGGATAGTCAACTGTGTTTGTTTGGTGTGATACGGTGAAAGATGCAGTGTGTTTGCTCGTTTTTCAAGGCTACTGTATGGATCAGCTTTTGGAAGCCATACGATTATTGTGTAGAAAGCAAAAATGCAGAAAGCAAAAGAAAACACAGTTAACCAAGTAATGAAAACGGTTTCTGATCAGGTTATTTGTTTTCTTCCTAACCTGGTTCCATGCATATCCTTTGTAAAGTGTGGGTAGTTGGCTGATGCCCACCTTCTGACCCCAAGGACTTCTAGACTACGGTTAAAAGGTTCAAAACCATGAGTCAGATTGTGTCTTACTGCCCGCTGGCTCCTTTTCGTTGCACATGTCGTTTAGGTTTAACAAGGTTTTGCAAGTTTAGAAGCATCTGTGATAGGCCCACGGTCTAAGAATCTTACATGGTTAGGGTTGGGGCTGACCATTTTGACAAAGTCGCTCACTTGGGTAATAGAAGTAGTGCCAAATTACCTCTGCAGAGAGACACAGGATCTGGGGGCTTCTCCACGTTCAAACAGGCATACTCAAACTAAAACACACACACACACACACACACACACACACACACACACACACACACACACACACACACACACACACACACACGAATGCAGAAGTGCGCCACACATAACACACATCACACTGATTTGCCCATTTGAAAAGATGACAAAACTGAGGTTAAAAGCATGTATAGGCTCTTGTGCCATTATACTGTGTATGTACGTATACATGCAAGTAAACGACCAACAAATAATACCCCAAACAATCACATTATCCTTCAGTGTGACATTATGATGGACATAGACCTTGAAGACATCTCAGCACTTGAAGCTAATAGTTCGAAGGTGTTATGCAGTTGATTTTTGACATTTTCAATCTAAGGCCTTGGAAATGTAAATTAAAAAGTTTTATAAATACAAATTTGTTTCTCTCTGTTATTTCCTGTCATGAATGTTATTTATTAATGACATAATTCCAATGAAAAACCTATTTGCACAAGGTCAGCGTACATGTGTGTCTCTGGTCCGATTGTCTTTGTGCTTTTAAGATTAGAAGCCTGGCCGACTATGAACTGGGTTTAGCATAACCGACAAGTACTGATTAGCATTCAAAAATCTGCAAAATTTTTATCGCCAGAAATGTGAAACATTTTTCAAAGATTCGGGCGAACGCCTCATTAAAGTGTAGCCAGCCCCCAGGTCCATTCCGTTTCAGTCTCCACCCTATCAGGCCTTCCCCAGCAGTGATTATGCTAATTGCTGTTTGATCAGATGATTAAATTATAATTCGATTAATCCTGGCTACTAAACGCTCTGAATACGTTTATGTGCGCTTGGCCGGCTGGCTGTGGCGAGCCCACGTTTGCTGTCACCATGAAGGCGGACACGAGAGACAGATGACCGTGGGCTGACAGACTGCAGCACCACCCAGCTAGCCCAGAAATAGAGCTCTCTCCTTCACTCTGTTGCATATGCACCACATCGACTGGACTCGCCGGAAGGTACAACTTCAAATTAGAAAACAATACGTTTTTTTTTTTTACAAGCATTTGTTTGCAATAATTTGCATTTGAAGAGAAAGAGCAGTTATTACGCAGCTGACCATTTCCTAGTAATGTCTGGATCGCCTCTTTTGAAGCATCAATTGTCCGTGTGTCCATCAGGGCGATGCGTAGTAGTGTTGTGTGGAGCGTCCCCTGAATCTGGGGACTGAGGGACAAGGACACAGCTCTGGGTGTCCCCTATGGAGCCTGTCGGCCAGGGAGGAAAACACAGTACCCATGCACACATCAGTCTCACACACAGTAGCACACAACACATACACAACACAGCTCACAACACACAGCGCACAGACACTAAGCATGCTGCCTGGCTCTGTCTCACACTGTGGAATTAGGGGAGGGCGGGTGTGGGGGGGGGGGGGGGGGGTGCTGCAGTACAGGCTACAAGATGGAGTAGCCTTGCCTCTGAGGCAAGTGGAGGGTTGAGGAGGGGGGATGGGGAAAGAGGGATTGAGGCAGGAAAGGAGAGAGAGATAGAGAGAGAGAGAGAAGGGCATGCTTTTTGAGGCGCTAGAAAATGGCTGTGAGCAGGAAGCCAGTGATGTCTAGTCATCTGACCCACAATCCCATTTAACCCCGAGGTCTTTCATTGGCCCTGCTCCACTGTCGGCTGCCTGGCTGCGACCGCTCTTTGTTTCACCACAGTGCGTCCTCCGATATCCAACTCAAAATGAACACCATTCTACATGTAAAATGATCATGGAGAACACCCTTTGTCCAATACAAAGCTAGACTGTGTTTTTGGGTGGGAATGTGTTGGTTTCCAGAGTTGGCAGCCATCACTGGGCTCCTGTGCAGCGCTGTGCAGTATGTAGATGTAGTTAGTTCTAAATGCTATCATCCTACCTCCTTCAGCTAATCTCCCCGCTCATCCCTGCCTGCTGGGCTTAGCGTCTTCGCACAACTCACCTGATCTCCCCCCGCTTATCCAATCTCTCTCTCTCTCTCTTTCTCTCTTTCTCTCTCTCTCTCTCTCTCTCTCTCTCTCTCTCTCTCTCTCTCTCTTTCTCTCTCTCTCTCTCTCTTTCTCTTTCGCTCTCTCTCTCTCTCTCTCTCTCTTTCTCTCTCTCTCTCTCTCTCTCTCTCTCTCTCTCTCTCTCTCTCTCTCTCTCTCTCTTGTCTCTCTCCCTCTCTCCTCTCTCTCTCTCTCCTCTCTCACTCTCTCTCGCTCTTTCTTTCACTTTCCATTCAAATGGCCGTCCTCTGATGGAGTGTGAAGTCAGGACCACCAGAGGCCTGGTTGTTTGCTTTGAGGCCTCGATGGGGAATTGATGCGTTTTTGCTGCGGTATAGTTCAGGCCTCCGCGTGCCCGACTGAAACCCCTGTTGACAACGGGACACGGCCGGGTGAATCATGCCTTGATCCAGATGCAGGCTAATAGTGGGAGTCTGGGAAGAGGGAAAGGCAGATGAGTGTGAGAGCCATGCCAGCTAATGGAGCGTTCTAACACTGTTGCTTTCTTGCTGCTGCACATGAGACCTCGGCGGCGGTAGAGGGAGCCCTCTGAGGCGCTAGCAGGAAGACCGTCTGTTTTCTCCTCGTGCCAACCATCTAGCGCATCTCTCTCTCTCTCCTCTCTCACTCCTCTCTGTCTCTCTCTCTCTCTGTGTTTCTGTGCCCTGCCACTCGCCCGACTCAGACGTCAGCGTCTCTGCGCCGCTGCTGATTAAGATCTCCCAGGCATTCCCCCTCAGGATCCCCTCTCCCGTTAGCGCTCTCTCATGTAAATGAGCGTTCAAATGCACCATCCTGCCAACTCCAGCACGGCCCTCCTCCGGCCCTCTGGAGACTCCACATCAGAGGGAGATATCATTGGCTTTAAACAGTGGCCGCGTGGCACCGGGCGCGGTGCTCCACATTATTCATGAGAGCAAATTGGGAACGGGGGGGCCCCCTCGTCCCAGCGCAGCGTGGCACTCCCCTCTGCCTCTCGCCGTGTTAGGCCCCGGGGCAGGGAGGAGGAGGAGGGGGGGGTCGCGGACGCTCGCTCACTGTCACGTGCCTGCTCTGTCGTGCTCCTCCTCAGCCCCGAGTCCCTCTCCTCCCACCTCCTCTCCTGCCCCACCCCTGGGCTACCGGGGGTTAGAGTGCTGCCTTAATTACCTGCTGCTCCTGTAGCCGGGCTGCATGTCCTGTCCTCTCCCCCTCCACGTCCTTATGGCTCAACCTGCAGCACACAGAGAGCCCTGCGGAGGGGCCCTGGCCCAGCTAACAGCAGCACAGGGCTGGTTCTCCCGGCCCGCGGGGCATGGCGGATACAGGACGATGACTAATGGCAAAGGCAGCGTTGGCCAAACCGAAGGAGAGAAGGTCAAGTGAAGTTATCAGCGGTGCGTGACTTAAAGGGATCATGGTGGACCGTCTGAACAGAGGTAGCGTGAGGCGAGAGCCCCCGCCGTGGCACACACACACATACACATGAGTCCCGTACGAGCAGGCCGGTGTTTGGCCGAGGTAAACACACGCACCGCGGAGACAGAGACAGAGAGAGAGAGCCACCCATGCACCAGTGGGCTAATGCACAGGGGGAAACGCACGGGCCCATTCATGCTGCCATGTTAGGCCGCTCTGTATTGATCATACGTTTACTCAGATGAAAGACCTGGGCCGCTTTGAAAGCAGACAGTTAGTTTAAACACATCGTCAGTGGAGGGAGCGCACTGGGCCAGTAAGAGGCAAGCACCGGTCCCAGCATGAGAGAGAGAGAGAGAGAGAGAGAGAGAGAGAGAGAGAGAGAGAGAGAGAGAGAGAGAGAGAGAGAGAGAGAGAGAGAGAGAGAGAGAGAGAGGTGGAGAGAAAATAGAGAGAGCAGAGAGAGAGAAAGAGAGAGAACAGAGAGAGAAAGAGAGGAGAGAGAGAGGAGAGAGAGAGAGAGAGAGAGAGAGAGAGAGAGAGACAGAGAGAGAGAGAGAGAGAGAGAGAGAGAGAGAGAGAGAGAGAGAGAGAGAGAGAGAGAGAGAGAGAGAGAGAGAGAGAGAGAGAGAGAGAGAGAGAGAGAGAGAGAGAGAGAGAGAGAGAGAGAGAGAGAGAGAGAGAGAGAGAGAGAGAGAGAGAGAGAGAGAGAGAGAGGAGAGATAAAAGGGTTTTAACAGGTAAGAGTAGCTCTTCCATGTAAACATGGCCGATGCTTGCGTTAACATTCAGTCCCAGGTCCGTGGCGAGGGGCTGACGGTTTGGGTGCTGACACTCTCAGAGGCCCTTCTGCACACACTCTGACCTTGGCCAGGGCGCACGGGATGCCCTTGAGCTGTCAGGCCCCAGCGCTCCAGACCGGGGAAGGGGGGAACAGGGAGCCGGAGCTGAGCGGACAGGACAGGAGGAGTGCATTAGAAGTCACCGGCAATCCAGGATTAGAGCCTTCAACAGGGGGACCACCAACAGGGACTGACAGCGAAACGGTGCTGTGAGAGGATGGCGGGCCGTCTTACCCGTCCGCAGCCCCTCCCCCCTTTGGCTTGGCTGAAAGAGGCAAACAGGAAAAGGCCTATTCATTATGAATGTGTTGGATTGAACGGGATCACTTTTTGATTCTTTGTCGTTCGGCTCATGGAGGAATGATGTCGATTGGAGGTTCTGGCACGGGTCGATTGGCACCTGGTGCCTTTTAGAGAGCGCACAGGGGTATGGCAGGCTGTGTGGGCGATGCTTTGCTGTGTGTGTGTGTGTGTGTGTGTGTGTGTGTGTGTGTGTCCAACCATGCAAGCAAGTGTGAGTTTTGTTTCTAGGCTTATAGGTGTTCACATGAATGTGTGAGAGAAGAAGCATGCTTACATGTTTGTGTGAAGTGTGTCTGTCTGTGTGTGAGTGTGAGTGTGTGTGTGTGTGTGTGTGTGTGTGTGTGTGTGTGTGTGTGTGTGTGTGTGTGTGCGTGCGTGCGTGCGTGCGTGCGTGTGAGGAGGACCCGCTGTATCCCCAGGTGACCTGTCCTAGTGGACAGTAGTGTTGTAGTGTTGGTCAAGGGGATTGAGAGTGTTTGTTCAGTCATGGGTGGCGATGTTGGGCCTGGAAGGATCGTCTAGTGAGCAGGATTTCCTTCTTCTCCTGCACACGTCCTAATAACATCTGTTGTCCATTTTTAAAGTGGGTTTCTCGTTACTGGTGGTGTCTGCGGCAGAAACATTGTGGGAGGACATAGTGATTTTGTGTCCACACACATTATGGCATGACAAATTCAGAACAAGAATCAACTCGTAACTTCAATTCATGAAAGAATGTATTGTAACAAACCTATTATTTATTGTATGAACTGCAAACGTCTGAATATTGATGTTGTTTCTAAAAATCTTTCAATTGCATTTGTAATATAATATTTATGGATTGATTTTTAGATGAATAAGGAACATGAGCAACAGACAAAATAGGCAACATAATACCAAAAGTATGAAATAGAATTTGAATCAAGCCATTGAGGTTTCGTCACAACGTAATCTGTGGCTCTGGTTTACAGCTGTTTTGACAGGATCCTTTCATCTGCAGTCTTAAGAGCCAGCCAGCCCCGTTTTGATGTTCCCCTTGTGCTCGCACGGCGTTGTCCACCGAGTCTGAGAGCTGGACTCAACACTTCTTGCTGCACAAAGTGTGTACAGTGTGTGCTGTCCGTGTCTGTTGTGTTTTATTCAACTCCTTCATTATTATCTTTTCATTAGATTATTATCTAGCATGATGCTCACAAACAAGCTAGCCAGAACAGATGACTCCCACCCATACGCTGCCTCCTTTGCTTGCAAACAAACGTTGCAAAAGAAAAGAAAGGGAGAACAATTTGACTGTGCCATTCATTTACCACGCTGTACAATGCCTTGATCAGAAACCACTGTTAGATGTATGTGTCTATGCTCTCCTCAATAGGTCCTTTGACACAGTGGTCTAGTCAGTCCCTCACAGTCGCTTGGGCGAATGAGGCCTGATCATTTGGTTGCGGCTGAATGCAATAGGGCCATAAATACAACCGTTCATTGACTCGTGTGCTCTGTGCAGACAATGGTGTCCCCGTCCCCACAATGACAGTTTACATTTTTGGTGGCATTATTCTGTATTCGTGGGCCTTCATGATCCTCCACGAGGAGCGATAGAGCCGATGAAGGGAGAAAGCTTGGCTCTGTGGTGTGTCTCTGTCTCTTACGCCCCCCCCCCTCCCCCCCTCCCCCTCTCTCTTTCGCCGAGACGCGTAGCGCTGTTTGTTTTCCTGCACCTGCGTCCTATTGTAAAGGTTGAGAAAGTGGTGTTATTTCGAGGCGGGGTCGGAGGACCGTGAAGGAGACGTGAAGGTTACAGAACGGGAACAGGGGAGGGGAACAGGGAGGGAGGGAGGGAGGGAGGGAGGATGGAGAAGAGGAAGGGACCGCTGTGAATTTGCTGAAGAGCTGCGGAGAGTTGGAGAATGCCTTTGACCTCCCTCGTGGCCCCTCTCTCTCTCTCTCTCTCTCTCTCTGTCGATTTCTATCCTTCTCTCTCTTTTTCTCGCGTCCTCTGGTGACGCCCAGTGTATTGCTGTCTGAGTGCTTTCCAGCTCTCTCTCTCTCTCTCTCTCTCTCTCTCTCTCTCTCTCTCTCTCTCTCTCTCTCTCCCACCCTCCCATGCACTGTTTTTCTGGACAATGCTCTGAAAAATAAATGCCTTCCTACGGTGTCTGTCTGCGCCATTGAGCTCTGGCAGCATCCCAGTCCATCACAGCACCTCCGTCTTAAGGAACCAGCCGCCCAGAAACCAGCTCCTCAATTTTTCATGAGTCGGTGCAAAAGCGGGTTGAGACAAAAGCGGTGGAGAGGCTGTCACCCACCTTTCAAACACACTCAGGCCACAGCTTCAGGAGGGCTCTTTGTTCTCATTGGGAAAGTGCTAAGTACTGCGGCGCTTCCCCCTATTCCCCAAACACAAGCTGGAAGAAAGGCCCGGATGTTCCCCTGGCTCTTGTTGGCCTTGTGTGTCCCAAGTTCCTGCAGCTCCTGCAGCTCAAAGTAAACACACACACACACACACACACACACACACACACACACACACACACACACACACACACACACACACACACACACACACACACACACTCTGATTCACGCAGGCTCTGCGGTGGGCTCACTCTTAGCATGGATGTATCCACAGGCTAAGGGGTTATTGATCTGTGTGTCAACCACAAAGCACAACTACAGGGCAGACAGACACAAACACACACACACGCGCGCACACACACGCACACACACACACACACACACACACAGCGCAATATCGGGTGTGCTGCATCGGTCAGCATCCGTCTCCTTAAGCACACTTTCCCGTTTGACAGTCTTCATGTCTGTCATGTGATACTGTGCTGGCGGTGGCCATGACTGCTCTCCCCATGTTCTATTCATTAAACAGCCCAGGTTCAGATTCCTAAACAGCTCGTCCTGTCTCTTCCTATATCCCTCCTCGGGCTTTGCTTAGCCAGTGCACGCTTTGGCCCTCGTGACGTTCTCCCAGAGCGCACGTGAAGCGAGGGCAGCGACATGCCACGCGCACGGGTGCCGTAAACAAACCGGTGCGGTCGGTGTCAGGGTGTGTTGTGAGCGCTTGACCAAAACAGCCAGCGAGAGCAGGCGGTGATTTGAGAAGTCGTTAGGAATTTATGAAGCGCTAAAACGTTTGGTCCTGAGGGAGGCGGACTGGCAGCTGTCACCGAGTGAGGCTGTCCTGCCAGCTGCACAGCTGTACGGGGCTAGCTCCCGCTCATTCTGTACGAGGGCTCAGTGGGAATGCAGCACACCACAGCTGTACGGGGCTAGCTCCCTCTCATTCTGTACAAGGACTCAGTGGGAATGCAGCACACCACTTTAACATACAGTATCTGGCTGATTTGTCGTTACTGATTGTAATTACATTCAGATGACAATAACATAATAGTTCTAAACTGTAACCAAATAAGGAGGACTTTTGCCCTGAAGCCCATGTTGACAATAAGGCACACAGAATGAGGAGTGCTTGAATAGCAGAACAGCTGGATTTCCCCAAAAGCCTTGATGCTTGCACACGCAGCACACCATTCCACCTCATAAAGGATTGGTGCAGCCGAAGGAGGGGACAATGTGTGTATCTGTATCTAAGAGCAGGAAACTTACCAACACACACACACACACACACACACAAATAAACACACTCCGCAGGAGACTAGCCATCCACATAGTTTGCAACCAGTGCACCATGAGATTCAAAACCAAATACAATACCTCTCAGAGAGGTATACAGTGTTAGACCTATCAATTACCCACTCTTCACAACAGCCAAATCTGTGTGGTTTTGGTTTTCAGATACAAACCTCTCAGATATGATCTCCATCAGTGGGACAGTAGTGTTCGACGATGATGATGCTGAGCTGAACTGGTCTGTTCCTCTTTCTAACCACCCCTCTCTCCTCTGGTTTGTATTGCAGTTTTCAGTGAAGATCTACGTTCCAGCTTATATTTTGTCAATGCATCTGTGCAAGAGGTAGTGTTCGCCAGCACCACAGGGACCTCGGTGCCCTGTCCCGCCGCGGGCGTGCCCCCCGCCTCGCTGCGCTGGTACCTGGCGACCGGCGAGGAGATCTACGATGTCCCCGGGATCCGCCACGTGCACCCCAATGGCACCCTCCAGATCTTCCACATCCCCCCCTCCAGCTTCAGCAAGCTCATCCACGACAACACCTACTATTGCACAGCGGAGAACCCCTCAGGGAAAATCAGGAGCCAAGATGTCCATATTAAGGCTGGTCAGTCACTTTCCTTTTACAATTTGTCTAAATGTTTAATGTCTGATATACTTTACTGTGAGCCCAAAATACACACACGAAACACTGGCGGTGAGTTTCCACGTTGGCTAACCTCCCTGGGCTGTCCCTGTCCTCAGTGCTACGAGAGCCCTACACGGTCCGTGTGGAGGACCAGAAGGCCATGAGAGGCAATGTGGCGGTCTTCAAGTGCATTATCCCTGCCTCCGTGGAGGCCTACATCACTGTTGTGTCCTGGGAGAAAGACACACTGTCAATCAACGCCGAGAGTGAGTTGCTGTTTCCTTCTCCTTACTCCGTCGCTCTGCTGTTCGAGAGCCCAAGACGTTTTGTAACGCGCTAAGATTGTTCCAGAACAATAGTTGCGTATTTAGAGTTGCGTTTTTCGTTTCATATGGGGTGTTTTTTTTCCGATTGGCATTAGTTAATATTTCTATTTCAGTTATATTTATCAGGTAGTCATAGATCTAGATTTGCAATGCAGACATATTATATTAAGGACATATTATTTGTCAAGGACTCCTAACCTCTTAATGTTTTGTCAGAACTTTATACTTTGTGATATTGTAATTAGAAGTAAACAGTGTCTTCTTAAAAACGGTATTGTATACTTTACATGCACTACACACGCACGTAGACATAGACATGTCTAGGCGTTTTCTAGCTGTGTATTTAGACCGCGTGTGTGCGAGTGTGTGCTTGTGTGTGTTTGTGTGTGTACGTTTGTGTTTGGTCTGTAAGGACCCTTTGACATGGAACTGAACTGGAGAGCATGTGCCAGCCCTGCAACCAGCCTGCTGTGTGTATAGGGGTGTGTGTGTGTGTGTGTGTGTGTGTGTGTGTGTGTGTGTGTGTGTGTGTGTGTGCCCCTGTCTGTCTGACCCAATGACAGAGAGGTCCTCCTCTGCCTGGACGAGGCTTCCGTGAGACCGTGTCCCGCCACTTGTGTCACTTAGCCTCAGTGTATTGACCCAGTTCCCTGGCTGATAGGAGCCACTACAGCGCGCCCCGCTCGGATCATTCAAATCGCTTAGATGGAGCGCTCGTCTACTCGATTGTTTCCTAGCCCTGGGGGGCAAATTCACTTTATGTGGGGCATTTAACAGACTCAATAGACAAAAGCTAATGTCGTTTTGGTTTGGACAGAGGGCAAACGGAGAGATGGCCTTTTTTGTTGACGTGTCTCTCATGTCTGCTCAGGCGAAAGCGGCCATGTTGAAATCTATATCAATTTCTTAATTGTCCATAAATGGATTTGCTGCAGGGGTGTTTTTGATCTGCGGGGTTTGTAGGTCATGCATTTGATAGATTTCAAAATGTTTTGGTCTGTTCTTTTCTTACAGGAAAACTATTGTTTCATAATGTTTGCTGGACACATTCCATTTAAAGTGTAGATTGCCATGAATGTATCTCAGATGATGGGACTTTTTTTTTTTTTACCACTTATTGATTATATCAGACACTTTACTGTCAAAACAAAGTGTTTACCTAGCGCTGTTAAAGACATTACATTACTATCTGTCAGTCATGTAAATGTTGTCAGAAAAATCAACCTGCCACTGATCTGCTGCCCTGCTCCATGCTAAATAATGGATGGCAGAAGCCTAGGAGTCCATGAGCAAATGGTCTTTATTCACGTCTCAGTGCACGCACCGTACAGACGCACCCTCCATTCCCCTCCCTCTCTGTGCCACACGCATAGAAAACGCAATTGAAGGAGCCTGTGTGGGTGAAAAAATGTCAATGTGTGTTTGTGTGTGTGTGTGTGTGTGTGTGTGTGTGTGTGTGTGTGTTTGTGTTTGTTTCCACATGTTGGCTGGTGGTTTCAGTCAGCATGGCCAAGCCCCTCCCCCTGTGCTACGATGGCCTCTGAAGCCCACCGCTTAAATGTTTCATGCGTTAAGAAAAAAAAAGAAAAGAGAATATCAACACTTGAACTTGGAAAACTTTGCGAAATAGTGCTTTTCCGTCTCCAGCATGAATAATGGAGCCTTTCGGTTGGGAGAGGTGTAGCATGAAGCGACCGGTCCCATTGTCAGTCTCACAGGAGTCAGGCCCACTTTAGAGAGTTAAGAGGCAGAACATAACAATGCAGCACTTTAAAAGCCCTGGAGTGCCTGTCTGTCTGCCTGTCCGTATGGGAACGGACTGAAGGACCTTCAGAGAACACACACTTCCATTCTACGGTGCAGTGAGTCCTGCTTCCGGAGAGCCGCTGGCCAGCTCCGGAAAACCCTGTGTTGGTTTACTCAACGGAATGTGTTGGTGCGTGGCAGACGCTGTCCACTGCCTCTCCTGCCAAACGTCTCTGTCGTGAGGCTTCCCACAAGTCAAACGGGGACACCCCAACACCATTCACGGATCGCAATAATTGGGAAATGGTGATTGTGAGCCTAGAGTGGCTGCAGTTACTGGGATGAGAGGAGCAGCTGGTCTGGCCATTTATTTGTGTCTGGCTCCACGCTCCTTTGGCCCGAGAAGTCAGCTGATTGTCAGCGAGATACGAGCGAGGATGTGTCTGGAACACGCAGGCATTCATCTTCCTCCCCTCGCTCCCTGGGCTCCCTGCTGAAGCAGAGGGTGACGGGAAACCTGGGCTGTATCGTGGCGGATAAGCTTTGGGACAAGCGGCGTTCCTCAGTCAACGTACGCATGTTCGTACACGTGCTTGTGAGACGTGGGTCTGTGTGATTTTGTGAGGGTCCCAAGATGAGAGGCCCTAAGATGATGAATCTGTGAACAGAAGATATCATGCACAGAATCTCCTTATGTATTGTGAATACTTTGACCACACATTTGTTTTCTCTAGCAAAAAATTGTAGGAAAAAAAAAATCATCCCGTGGATTGCTGTTATTGTAATTTGGTTAGTGTGATAAGGATGCACTTTATTTACAATCAGGTGTTTTGATGTTTCTTTATCTATCCTATAATTCACTGTTTCTATGTCGGTTTGATAAAAATAGGAAACTAACAGGAATATGGCATCTTTTCCACTAATATGAAAACTCATTGTGGATTCTTTACAATGTGTTAACTTCCCTGAATGATTTGTATGATCCATTTCATCAGAACGTGTCTAAGTGACTGTGTGTCCTTTCTACACGGGTGGTGCTGCAGTCAGAGTGGTCACGGTCCGAGCGTGGTGGCGGGGTGGGACAGTGGAGGAGGCATGCTGCTGTCTCTGCTGTAGCACACACACACGCTGGCCTAGCAGGGCCGCTCCCCCAGAGCAGGCGCTCCCTGCTGCAGTCACTGAGGAGGGCCTTGTAGTCGTTTTGCCTGGCCCCATAGTGGCCTGCTATGCATTCAGCACCAGCAACGCTCAACCCCCTCCCCCTCCCAGCAACACTGCAGAGGCACCAGACACACACAGAACGCACGGTCTAATACGCACACTCGCACACGCACGCACGCAAACACACACACATGGCAGTACACGCAATGACACACACACACACACATGGAAGTACACGCAATGACACACACACATCGGTGCTTCTTTTTATTCAGCCCTCGAGATCATCACCGGGGCCATGGGCCATCACATAGCCCTTCTCTGCTCCAGCCTGCCCCATCCCTCTTCTCTACCTCTTCATGCACACAGTTCTCCTTTCAATGACTAGCATCATTCCACAGCGGGTTTGAAGATAAAAGTCGAAGTCAGGGTCATAAAATCTGTGTTGAAGATCAACCCTACAAGATAAGATACAAGAAGTCCCAAATTCCAGTGACATAGCATCTTCTGAATAAAAACTGAAAAATAGATAAATTAAACATTATGTAAACAAGAGCATAGCCCCTTGTGTATACAGGCTTTCTTTCCTGTTGGCTTGTGTGTTTTGCCGTTTGCCATCATTTCACATGCATAGTCATGTCATTTAGGGAGCGGCATTTGCTGAGAGGAATAAAAGTCATCCACATCGGCTTTAATTGACTATTAAATATGCCTTTAAAGTAAACATAGAAAGGAATGCCGCTACATTTGGTTTGATGTCAGACGTTTTCTCCCCTAAGGTTTTGAAGTTTGCCACAAAGCTCAGACATGAAAAGCAGGTGCGCATCGTTAGGAGGGAGCGTACAGGTGTAATCTTGTCAGACGTCAGCTCACCTGACAGCACTGTGAGGCTTTTGTTTTGGCACAACGCAAGTAAATGAGATGTTCCATGTTGTCTGCAATATTGCGTATAAACATTTACATATCTCACAGTTTTGCCAGGTATTGTGTTCTCTGATTTAATATGTAAAATATCGATGCATTAGGCTGCATTGAGTTGCTCTTTTGTTGAGCCTGTTGATAAAAAAAACAATGGCCTTTTTTTCTAAAATAATTTCAATGTTAGTTTTGTCTCCTCTTTTATAAGTTAATTATATACACAGCTGCTTTGACTAGTAGCATTTGGCGATTGTATTTGTTTTCTAAAAACTGCTTGGCAGAGTGCTTTTTTTAATGGATCTTGCCCTTTTGTACGATTATATATAAAGAGTGCAGGCATGTGTAGATTCAGCCCATCCTCGAAAGGAGGAAAATGGTTTAACTGGTCCCTGTGTGTCGGAGACGGAGGGAAAGAGAGAAGGAGGCAGGGAGGGAGGGATAGAAGAAGAGAGTGAGAGGATAAGGAACATGGCCGCGTCTCTCTGAACAGTAGCCATGGTAGAGGAAGAGGAGGGCGGGGCGAGGTGAGGGGATTTCTCTCTCTCTCTCTCTCGCTCTCTCGCTCTCTGTCGACAGGCAGGGTTGGGACTCTGACGTGTGACAGGCTGGATGGAGTCTTTTTCCAGCATTCGTCATTCCGTCTTCCCATGATTGGCTGAAGTATTGTTATTCACTGGGAAAATGGGTCAGGCGGCCTGTGGAGGATGGAGTGGCGGTGCAGACGGACGGACGGCAGACACACACACGGACATGCATGCGCAGCCTTAGATGTTGTGCTTTACCTTTGCAGCAGAGCACTCCCGGCAACAAAAAGATCAACGATAGTAAACCTTCCCCCCCGTCTTGCACTCGGTTCCCACCAGCTCTGCTCTGCTTCAAACCCAGGGGCGCTTATCCAGATAAATAAAGGCATAACGTAAAAAAAAAAAAAAGAGGCAAGAAAATCAATACCTGTGCGCATGATTCAGGCTGAGGGTGCCACAAAGCATTGTGGGACCATGACGAGGTAGAAGCATTAGTGCACCATGAGCATGAGGCTGGAGGAAACCAGGCGCTTGGATTCAAAATGTCCTCCCTGTTTACCACACGCTCATTTAAGATCAAGCAGAGGTGGCTGCTCAAAGAAATTGCACAGTGAAACAACACGCCTGCCTTAGCAGAGGAAAAGTCAACGAAGATGGATTAATGCCTGTATTAGTTTATAGATTAGCCTGGCTAGCCTCTGTCACACACACCCTTTGCTCCAGCCTAGCTTGAGACAGGCGGAAATATTAATTGAATTGGCTGCTGTGCTCTCTCTCTCTCTCTCTCTCTCTCTCTCTCTCTCTCTCTCTCTCTCTCTCTCTCTCTCTCTCTCTCTCTCTCTCTCTCTCTCTCTCCGTGTATCTGCTGCACTGGCTCTTCTATGATTACGCTTCCACCTCCATACTGTGCTGTTTGCTCACCAATAACTACAATTTGTTCCTTATTAATCTCTCAGGGCTGGAAACGATTAGAGCGTGAGCTGGCGTGTGTGACGGGAGTGGGTGGGGGGGGGGGGGGGGGGGCGGCACGGCAGGAGAGACAAAGCGCCGCTTACTCTTTGGTGAACACTGAAGGCTCTGGCGCTGCTGTAGTTTGGCGCGTCTAGTCAGAACTGGTGTGTGGCTTCCTGTGCCGTGCTTATCTAGTCTGGACCGGGCCGGACCGGGCCGGGCTCGAAGCAGGCTGCCTTCTAGACCACAGCTCGGAGCAGATCTGGACCACTGCCAGCTCCTACCTGGCCCCCTGCCAAGATACAGATTAGCTAGAAGCGCAACATGAGCTAATCATGGAAGGAGCCACCAATTAATTAGCACTTAGAGATTTTGTGCACTGTCTGTTTTTTGGGGCTCGGTTGTGTAACTGTTGACTTGACCCTCCGCTGGTGGGCGGACTGCGTTTACAGCGGTCAGGCTGGAGCAGATCCAGATCCATAGCGTCTGTGCTTTGCTCTAGCCTGCGGAAAGGAGAGTTTGCGCAATATAGACTCATACTATTTTTATCCTGACTGGTATACAGTTGTGTTTTGAGTTAGACGTTGCTTTGTCAACCATTGCTTCAGTGTTTAAATAGAGGTTGAATTGCCACCTGGGACCCTCCTGGGGAGCCCGGTGCTCCATCCTGATCCGAAAAATGGGACACCCAATGATGGGCTTCAGATCCAGACCTTAACCTGAAAACACCCACTGTGAAACATGGACCTGTAGAGTGTAAGGTGATCGTCCAGGAAGCAGAGAGAGAGAGAGAGAGAGAGAGAGAGAGAGAGAGAGAGAGAGAGAGAGAGAGAGAGAGAGAGAGAGAGAGAGAGAGAGAGAGAGAGAGAGAGAGAGAGATGGAAAAGGCAGCGAGTGGTGGAGGATGGACAAACAGGCAAGCGTCAGTCCCAGCCTGAGAATCTCCTGTGCTGCTGTCTGCTTAGCACCGTCTGATTACTCTCGGACGTAAAAAGGAGAAGGCAGATCCGCATACTACAGCTCTGCCCCTCCTGCCTCCATCCCTCCATCTCATCCATGTTACATCTTGCTGTTGATGACTGGGACGGCCCTGATCCACAAGGCAGACCTTTGACTGGTGACAATGGTATCCTGCAATCTCCACATCTGCCAAAGAACCTGCAGAGGGCTGATGGATGTGTGTGTGTGTGTGTGTGTGTGTGTGTGTGTGTTTGTGTTTGTAAGTGTGTGAGCCTGCGTGTGTATGCGTGGGTGTTTGTGCGGAGGAGGGGGGTGTCGGCTATGAATGGCTGCTCTTATCGCGTGTGTGCAGCTGCTGCAGTGTCTTTGAGAGAAAGAGGGGCAGTCCGTGCATGCCAGTCACTCTGCCTATTCACAGCAAAGGCTCTCTCTCTCTATCTCTCCTCTCTCTCTTTCTTTCTCTCTCTCTCTCTCTCTCTCTCTCTCTCTCTCTCTCTCTCTCTGCTTTCCTGGACTGTGTTTTCTGTCAGGGAAGTGAGACAGAACGATGAAAAACATGACTTGAGGTTTAATGCAGACTCACAGCAAATGGTTCCGTGGTTTCACTTTTTCACATGTTGAGATTTGGAAACAGACAAGTAGTGAAGCGTCATGTCCCATCAGAGCCCCTTTGTTGACAGTGCGCATGGGCATTTTGGTTTCCACGTGTTGTTCGTTAAGCCTAAATCACTGTTGTTGATTATGTCCATATGATTACATTCTTAGATAGTAATTTGCTTCATAATAATTCCAGTTTATTTACTCTCATCTTCAACAGAGGTAAACACTTTGACTGGTATTAATTAGACACATTTCGATTTTGTTGAGTTTGACCTAATATTGAGAACATATTATGCAAATAGAAAGAGCATTAATATATATATATATATACATATATATGTATATATATATATATATATATATATATATATATATATATATATATATATATATATATATATACAGTACTGTGCAAACGTTTTAGGCAGGTGTGATGTCTTTAAAGTTAGAAAAGAAAATACATAAAAGGATAAATGTTAATTTTTTTTTTTTACAATTCATAAAATACAAACTGAGGGAAAAGCAAATCTGTATCAAATCAACATTTGGTGTGACCAGCCTTCGCCTTCAAAACAGCATCCCCTGCCTAAAACGTATGCACAGTACTGTATATATAATATAAACATGAAATACAGGATGTATTAAATAGCCGGCATTCATGTTATGAACAAACAAAAGATTGAAAAATTTATGTTCAGTAATTTGTTTTGTTGTCGGTAGTATCTTCACCTACCTCAACTAAGGCCCTAACTAACAGTGACGAAGACACTTACCAAAGGCCAGGATGCTAATCAAAACAGGAAATAATGAAGTGAATTAATTCATCTGGGAGATGGTGCCAGTATAAAAGTGACCTGTAGGAAAAGGGTTTCCAAGGAGACACACCATGGGTAATCACCTTGATAGATAGACATCTTGGGCAGCTGGGGATGTGACATCCCAAGGCACCATGCACTACATGTAGGGCATTCTGGGAATTTTACACCCTTCCTTCCACCCCCTTCCCCTCCCTCCCTCTTTTTTTTCCGAGGCAGCCCAGGTGCACTGTCATGTAGTCCTAGAGCAGTGTTTTCAAGCTGTGAGAAGTAACCTTGAATCTAATAAGAGTGCTGGAGAGCAGATGGTGAACTGATGATTAAGATTCAGCCTCTCCAGTATTCAGATATTGTAAAAGACAGTAATAAAGGCAAAAAAATAAATAAATAATGATTACATATAATTATAAATTCTGACACTTTGTAAGGAATAGTCATACATTTGAGTTTAAAATGTATATCATTTAACTGAGCCATTCAAACAATTATAATAATAATACTGACACAATTATTTTTGTGTTATTTATTTTGGTGTTCACTGAATTACCATATGTTTTAATTTATTTTACCGTACCTGATCAATGTTTACATGTTTGATTTATTTTAACTTTAGTCATTTTATTATCAAATAACATTTTGATTAAAATAGAATACATGTATATATATTATGTAAGGCCAATTAATAAAAATAATAATAACAGCAACAATAATATTAAAATACACATCTAAACATTATTGATAAAATACATTTGACATTTATTTTAAATAGGATAATTTCTATTTTCTAAATCAGTTGATATTTTTTCAAATGTGAAGAATAATTTTTATTTTAAAACCGATTTGATATTTACGTATGTTTTTACAAATATGTGTTTATGAAACTATTTTGAAATGCCATTAACTGAATTAAATACTTGCATGTTTAGAGAACATAGACAGTGAGGTAGTTAGAAAATCAATTTTTAAGGGAGCTGTTGTCATAATCCTTTAGTTACACTTAGCAGCTGTGTAGAAAGATACAATTCCATGGCCGTCAGTGTAAAAATAATTATAAGGACAAAAAAATTGAACTGATAAGCAAGTGTGTGAATGGTCCTTTTCATAATCCATTTTAATCCGTGATAAAAAATACAGAATTAACTGTGTAGTCTAAATTTACGCTGACATTTTTTAAAACAGGAGAATCATGTAGAAGTGGCATATATGTGTTATTCGACTTTAAAATACCAATTATACGTAAAAGTTTTCTCATTTTACATTATCTTGAGATTTTTTTATGTAAGATTCTTCTCCAAGTAAACAGAACTGCTAATTTGATTAATACCAAGAACAATAACTGGCAATATTTAAAAAAAGTTAAATAATTGAGTAATTGTATATTGTATATACTGTATTTATACACGTAAACATATATGTAAATATATATGAAAAATATGCTTGACTGTCAGTCATGCACCTCTTTTGAATCTACAGTAAAATGGTTGTTGCTGAGGTTCTCAGTTGATGTTGTCGGAGACACCTGATTGGTGGTAGCGATGTATGACTCGTATAGTGATTAACCAATAACATTTGCTCTGTGTCTACGCTTTATTTTCCCTAAATAAATTGCCTGGAGAAATTAAACAAAAAATGTAGATACAGGGAGTCCCTTTCATCTTATGGAGAAGCTCATATTAGCTGTGGCGGAAAGATAAGCTGTTCCCTCTCAATAAGCTCTAGGTTTGCGAGTTCCTTCTTTTTAAATTCTGCTTGATTTTAAAAGCTTTTGCCTTTGTGCACTCAGCGTTACTGTGGCATAGGTTTTATCTTGTGTGCTTGTGTGCGCTTGTTTGTTTATCACATGACAGGCTGTTAACCTGGAGAAGCATTATGCAAACTTCAAAATGGAGGCCAGATCATGTGACCTTGTGCAGCCATTTTCTCTCTGTCTCACACTGTAGAACACACATGTACCCACAGACACGCGCGTGCCCATACACACACACACACATAAACACACACACACACACACACACACACACACACACACACACAGGCACGTACATGCAGTATGTCCAATGGAGTCTCACAGGTGTACATAGAACATCTTCTATATTGAAAGGATCTCATGTTTCAATACATTTTTATATTTTTCTTTTAATATATTTTGTTTCTGAAATTGTTATTAAAAATCTAAGCACTCAGAATTTATAAAAGCCAAACTGGTGTTTTACGCAAACACTGACAATTTAAATATTTAAAATGATCGGACTGCCATTAAATGCATATTTTTAATATTCCAAATAAAGACATATAAAATGCAAAGGGCCTTGAAAAAAAAACAGAATACTATTCTCAATATTCAGGTTTTATTGATGTTCAAGCAATTCACAACCATAAAACCTTTGATACATGTATATTGTAGATTCACATTGCTCCTGGATGTGCCAGATGCAAACGTGTCTCAGATCCCTCAATTACTGTTCTTCAGCATATGCTGAAGTTGACATTGTGGATAGGATAAACATGCTTGGATTTATCTTCTGCATCTAATTCTTGGGGTGCAGCCGTGTCTGATTATGTTGGGTCTTCTGGTGCTTTGATCCCAGTTTAGCCCCCAAACCAGGATTACCTTGTACAAAGCCTAGGCCGCCACTACCCAAGATTTCTTGGCATGATGGCGATTCTCTGGCACTCTTGAATAAAAAGCAATCAACCGCGTTATACAACAGAGTTGTTAATCTGTTCCAAATCAGGGTGATAAAAGAGAGAGCAAGAAAGACAGAGAAAGAGGGGGAGAGAGAGCAAAGGCACAAGGAGGCATGTAAAATGTTTACTCCTTCTAAGCTGAGGCAGCCATTTTGTACGCAAGTTTTAGTCAAACCAGTGCTTCTTCTCGGTATGTGTTCATAAAATAAAGAAATATATATGTATATGTTCTTAGTACAAGTTATTTAATAAGTATGTAGCGCTGAGCTTTACAGTTTTGTTTTGTACAATTGTTGTACATTGTAGTTAAAGTTTTAAGAATTAAGCATTTTTAAGAATGTTGATGTACAGTATACACTGTTTTATAAGTTGATGAAACAGCTTTTGGAAATAGTGTGTTCATCTTGATTAAAATTTAAAATATTAAAATGTTGTTGTGCGTGGCTACCTTCAAATTGCATAGACCAGTGGTAATTGAAAAAAGGTTTCCGTCTTTCAGTAAATTATTTTGCAATGGTAGTGAAATCCTGCTAGTCAGTGGGCAAAGGGTACATCAGATTTAGATATAGTTGATGAAGAGTGATACAGAGTCAACTACCTGCCTTGACGTTGGTTCTCCAAATCTGCCATTTTAGTGCAAGGGTAAAATGTTTTCGTTGTTTTAAAAAAAAAAACGGTTTTGTATATGTATACGTATATATATAGTATATGTATTTTAGTTTATTTTGTTCAAAGAGTTACTGTGAGCATATTTTCACACTGTTCAGCTAAACTTTTTCCATTGTTTCTAATGTGAGCCACATACTGAACCGACAAAATGGAGTGGATCTTGCAGGCCTAGCCTAGAATCAACACAGCCTAACATGAACAAAGCCCTGTCTGAGTTCTGCTCCCCAAGCACACCTGGAACATGTTGCAACACTTGGTGTGAAATGAAGCTCGTATATTGAATCATAAAGGCTTAATGTTATCTTATGAGTTTATAGTTTGGGACAGATAAAGATACGTCAAATCGCTGAAGTATCGGTTTGACCGAGAGACAGAGACACGCAGACACGCTACAACAAATACAAACAAAAAATACAGCAACAGGTGACATGCTCATTCCTCACCAAACATTTCCCTGCGAATCAGAGAGTTCCCTGTGTGTGTGAAGGAGAGGGGCTCTATTGGCACCGTTGTGTGTGACCGCGGAAGCCGAGCAAACACACTGCCGAGGTAAATCATCAGGTCGGCCATTAAAACAGGCCCTGTAATGGCTCTTCTAATGGTCGGCTCCCTTAGCCTTGTTTGCTCTGCGCTTCGTGGCCTCTGTGTGTGTGTGTGTGTGTGTGTGTGTGTGTGTGTGTGTGTGTGTGTGTGTGTGTGTGTGTGTGTGTGTGTGTGTGTGTGTGTGTGTGTGTGTGCGTGTGTGTGTGTGTGTGCGTGTGTGTGTGCGTGTGTGTGCGTGTGTTTGTGTGTGTGTGTGTCTAGCAGATGGGCCTTCAGGGATTATACCTGCTAATGAGCAGAGGAGAGGTGGAGGGGGGGTTTGTTGGTTGGACACAATCGGAGGAGTGGGAGGGAGTGTTATTGAAGTTATGACCTGACCTTGTGGAAGAAGGTCCTATCAGCACGGTGTGACCCCTAGAGTGCTGGCCCTATCCGGCCTGGCCAACCACCACACCGGCCTGTTGAGGGGGATTGGAGCCCTTTGTGGACGAGCTAACTTGAGGGAGGAAGGGAAGTGTGCGAAAAGGGTCGGGTTGGGATGGGAGAGGGATTCTTTTGACTTGTCTGAAAGATAATGATGGAGCGGCTGTGACAGTGTCCTTAGGTCTTGTCGGAGTGCTGGTGTGCCTGGCCATCTCTAACCCCTCCTAGCCCCGGGAGGGGGAGGGGCGGGCGGGACAGACCAGCAGGCACAAAGAGAGCCCGTGGTGGACCGGCGGACGGACACACTTCTGGGATTAGAGGCACGCGGGGCTCACAATGGCCAGCCTTCCAGTGTGATTACACAGGGCCACGTCCAGACAGCCTGGCCTAATCCTCCTCACCCCTCAACATATGGAGATGGAAGGAATTAGCGCAGCGGAGGGAAATAAATGAGTTAAAGCGGCCAGCGGCTTAGGTCGGCAATATTTGGTCTTGGAAGACCAAATGTCCCATTTCAACTCTGCCATTTTTCCATCTCCATATGTTGGTGGTAGGCTACAGACGTGGCCTAATGCTGTCACACTGGAAGCTGGCCATTACGGTACTCTAATCCCAGAGTGTAGTCAAAACCACCGAAGCTCTCTTTTGTGCCTGCTGGTCTGTCCCGCCCGCCCCAGGAGGTTAGAGATGGCCAGGCACACCAGCTGCTCCGACAAAACCTAAGGACCTGTCTGGCCGCTCCATCCATCTTCAGGGCCAGTCAAAGAATCCCTCTCCCATCCCAACCGACCACCCTTTCCTTCTCCTCCCTCAAGTAAGCCGTCCACAAAGCTCAATCCCAGGCTTGAGCCAGCACTCTAGAGGGTCACACCGTGCTGATAGGACCTTCTTCCGCAAGGTCAGGTCATAGCAATAACACTCCCTCCCCCGATTATGATCTAAACCCCCTCACCTCTCCTCTGCTCATTAGCAGGTATGGCTCCCTGAAACCGCTTGCTAGACACACACACACACACACACGCACACACACACGAACACACACACACACACGCACGCACGCACGCACGCACGCACGCACGCACGCACGCACGCACGCACGCACGCACGCACGCACGCACGCACGCACACACACACACACACACACACACGAAAAAATGAAGTAAGTAAAAACCAGCTGTTAGAGGAAACTCATGATCTGCAACGACAATAGAAACCCCTCTCCTTCACACACACAGGGAGCAATGTTTGGTGGCAGGAGTGAGCATACTTATTGCTGTATTTTTTTGTTTGTATTTGTTGTAAGCGTATGTCTCTGCAAACCGATTTCAGTATGTAGAGCTCACATTAGAAAACAATGGAAAAAGTTTAGATGAACAGTGTGAAACTATGCTCACAGCCTCTTTGAACAAAATAAACTAAAATACATATACTATATATATACGTATACATATACAATTGCCGTTTTTTTAAGACAACGAGAACATTTTACCCTTGCATCTGTTCTGCAGACTGGAGAACCGTCGTCATGGCAGATGGACTCTATGCTCATCAACTATATCTAAATCTGATGTGTCCCTTTGCCCACACTGACTACAGGATTTCACTACCATTGCAAAATAATTTGCTGAAGACGATTTTACCTTTTTCAATGCAACTGGTCTATGCAATGATATGCACTGACAACAACATTTTAACCTATTTTAAATTTTTAATCAAGATGAGCTTACACTATTTCAGCTGCTTCATCAACTTATACAGACTGGTATACAGATGCATCAACATTCTTAAAATTTAGCTCTACAAAACTTTAGCTACAATGTACAACAATTGTACATAAAACAGGTCGTAGCTCAGCGCTACATACTTATTAAATAACTTGTACTAAAGAAATATATATATATTTTGCTGAAAATGAACACATACCGAGAAGCACTGGATTTGACTAAAACTGGCATTTAAAATAACACTCAGCTTAGAAGAATTTAAACATTTTACATGCCTCACTGTGCCTTCTCTCTCTCCCCTGCTCTCTGTCTTTCTTGCTCTCTCTTTATCACCCTGATTTGGAACAGATTAACAACTTCTGTTGCAAACATGATTGGTGCACAGTAAAATTATGAAGAAATCGCCATCATGCCAAGAAATCACCCAGGTAGTAGCATTCAACTTTGTACAAAGATAATCCTGGACAATCCAACCTGGATCCAGAAAGACTAACATAATTTTTGCGGCACAATTAGATGCAGAAGATAAATCAAGCATGTTTATCTATCCACAATGCTTCAGCATATGCTGAAGAACAGTAGTGTCTGAGACATGTTTGCATCTAACAGTAATGAATCTACAATATACATGTATCAAAGGTTTTATGGTTGTGAATTGCTTGAACATCAATAAAAACCTGAATATTGAAATAGTATTCTGTTTTTTTCAAGACTATATTTTGCATTTTATATGTCTTTATTTGGAATATTAAAAATATGCATTTAATGGCAGTCTATTTAAATTGTGTTTGCGTAAAATACAGTTTAACTATAAATTCTGAGTGCTTAGGCCAATAACAATTTCAGAAATAAAATATATTAAAGAAAAGTATAAAAATGTATTGAAACATGAAAGTTTCAATATAGAAGATATTCTATATGAGATACATTATACATGTAACGTATATATATATAGTAGTAATATGTAACCAATAACAATAATGAAATAGTAATAATAATATTTATAATAATGTGTATTATTAATATAGGCATATATTAGCGTGAAATCTCTATGGAATTTACATGTACAATGTTCTACAGTAATAGACAGAGAAGAAAATAATACTACAAATCAGTCTAATCCCATTATAATGCTTCTCAAGTTAGCAATACCTGTCATGTGACAAACAAGGAAACACACAAACACACAAAGATAAAACCTACTTTGAAAATGCGCTGAGAATACACAAAGGCAAATCAAGCAGAATTTAAAAGGAACTTCACAAACCTAGAGCTTATTGAGAGGAGCAACTTATCTTTCATACAATAATATGGCTTCTCCATTAAATGAAAGACTCCCCTAGTATCTACATTTTTTGTTTAATTTCTCCACACTTGAAATTTATTTAGAAATAAAGCGTAGACACAGAACAAATATTGGTTAATCACTATAAATTTGAAGTCATACAGTATGCATCTACCACCTAGTGTCGACAACATCAACTGAGAACTCAGCAACAACCATTTTACTGTAGATTCAAAGAATTGCATGACTGACAGTCAAGCATATTTTTCATATATATTTACATATATATGTTTACGTGTATAAATACAGGCTATATACAATATACAATTACTCAATTATTTAACTTTTAAATATTGCCAGTGTGTTCTTAGTATTAATCAAATTAGCAGTTCTGTTTACTTGGAGAAAAAGAATGCTTACATAAAAAAATCTCAAGATTGAAATGAGAAACATTTGCGTATAATTGGTATTTTAAAGTCAGTAGCTACATATATGCCACACTTCTACATGATTCTCCTGTTTTTGAAAAATGTCAGCGTGTCTGTATTTTTATCAGGATTATTAAAATGGATTATGAAAAGACCATTCACACACTTGCTTATCAGATTAAATTTTTTGCTCATATAGTATTTTTACACTGGCAATACATGGGAATTGTATCTTTCTACACAGCTAAATTATGACAACAACCCTTAAAAATTGATTTCTAACTACCTCACTGTCTATATACAAACATGCAAGTATTTAATTCAGTTAATGGCGGTACAAAATAGTTTCATAACTACATATTTATGCTCAAAAACATGCGTATCTTATCAAATGTTTTAAAAATAAAATTTATTCTTCACATTTGAAAAATATCAACTGATAGAAAGCTAAATTATCTATTTAAAATAAATGTATCAAATATTTTATCAATAATCCAGATGTGTATTTAATATTATTGTGCTATTATTATTATTTTTATTAGTGGCCTTACATAATATATATACATGTATTCTATTTTAATCCATTATTTGATAATAAAATGACTAAAAATAAAATAAATCAAACGTAAGCAAACGGTAAAATAAATTAAAACATATGGTAATTCAGTGAACACCAAAATAAATAACACAAAAATAATTGTGGTCAATTATAATTGTTTGAATAGCTTCAGTTAAATGATATACATTTTAAACTCAAATGCTCACTTACAAAAATAATAAATTACATAATTATATGTAATCATTATTTATTTATTTTTTGCCTTTAATTTTGTCTTTACAATATCTGAATACTGGAGGCTGAAGATGCTGTCATCAGTTCACCATCTGCTCTCCAGCACTCTTATTAGATTCAAGGTTACTTCTCGCAGCTTGAAAACGCCTTCTAGGATTTACATGACAGTACAAAACCTCACATGAAGGAGAGAGAGGAAGGGGAATTGGGGAGGAGGGTGTAAATTCCCAGTGCCCTTGCATCATGGTGCCTTGGGATGTCACATCTACAATGCTATACAGACTCTCTATCTATCAAGGTGATTACCCATGGTGTAATCTCCTTGGAAACCCGCCTCTACAGGTCACTTTATACTGGCAATTCACTTCATTATTTCCTGTTTTGATTAGCATCCTAACATTTAGTAAAGATGTCTTCGTCACTGTTAGTTAAGCCTTGGGTGTAGATAGTACCGACAACAAAACAAATTACTTAACATAAATTTTTTGCAATCTTTGTTTGTTCATAACATGAATGCCTATACTATTTAATACATCACCTTATTTCATGTTTATATTATATATACAGTACTGTGCATACCACGTTTTAGGCAGGGGATGCTGTTACAATGCAGCGATGGTCACACCAAATGTTGATTTGATACAGATTTGCTTTTCCTTCAGTTGTATTTTGGCAAGACATCACACCTACCTAAAACTTTTACTTTCTATTACTAATATATATATATATATATATATATATATATATATATATATATATATATATATATGTATATATGTAGATATTTATATATATATTAAATGCTCTTTCAATATTTGCATAATATAATTCTCAATATTAGGTCCAAAAAACTCAACAAAATGTGAAATGTCTATTAATGCCAGTCAAAGTGTTGATCTGATGAAGATGAGAATAAACTGGAATTTATTATGAAGAGCAAATTATCTAGAACATGTGGACATAATCAACAGGCTTAACTTGAAACCTTGCGTGGAAACCAAAATGCCATGCTTGCAAAGGGGCTCACAATGGGACATGGCAACTTCCTTGCACCAATCTGTCTTCCAAACAACATGTGAAAAGTGAAACCACAAGACCCTTTATGATCTGCATTAAACCTCAGGTCGTGTTTTTCGTCGTTGTCTCACTTCCTGACAGAAACACAATCAGAAAGCGAGAGAGAGAGAGAGAGAGAGAGAGAGAGAGAGAGAGAGAGAGAGAGAGAGAGAGAGAGAGAGAGAGAGAGAGAGAGGGAGATAGAGAGAGAGGCCTTTGCTCATGAATAGGCAGAGTGAGCATGCCTCTCTCTCAAAGACACTGCAGCAACTTCTACCTACATGACAAACAGCCAGTCCTCTTGACCTCCCTCCCCTCTCTTCTGCCCCCACACGCAGGCTCACACACTTACAGGCACAGGCACGCACACACACACACACACACATCCATCAGCCCTCTGCGAAGATGTGGAGATTGCAGGACACCATTGTCTGGTCAAGGTCTGCCTTGTGGGTCAGGGCCGTCCAGTCATCAACAGCAGATGTAACATGGATGAGATGGAGAGATATGGAGGCAGGAGGGCAGAGCATTATCTTGAATCTGCCTTCTCACCACACGTCCGAAGATATCAGACGATTGCCTAAACAGACAGCAGCTGAAGCCTCAGGCTGGGACTGGCCGCTGCCTGAACTGTCCATCCTCACCACTCGCTGCCTTTCCATCTCTCTCTCTCTCTCCCTCTCTCTCCCTCTCTCTCTATATATATATATATATATATATATATATATATATATATATATCACAGATTATTTCTCTTGCTTTCTCTGCAATGCGCCTCTGCTCCCTGGACAATCACATTACCTCTGCAGGTCCATGTGCAGTGGAGTGTTTTCAGGTTAAGGTCTGGATCTGAAGCCCGTCATTAGGTGTCTACAACTCAAAACACTGTATACCAGTCTTCAAAATAGTATGAGTCTATATTGCAAACTCTCCTTTCCGCAGGCTAGAGCAAAGCACAGGCCTATGGGTCCAACCTGACTGTAAGCTTTGTCACCAACCAACAGAAGTCCAAGTCAACAGTTACACCTGGCAGCTAAAGAAACAGACGAGTGCACAAAATCTCTAGGTCTGAATTAATTATTATTACTTCCTGCAGCTAATCTGTATCCTTGGCAAGTAGGTAGAGTAACAGTGAACAATGGTCCTAGAAGGCAGCCTGCTCAGCCATCCGATACGACTCCAGACTAGATAAGCACGGCACAGGAAGCCACCTGCCTCAATTCTGTTAAACATGCGCTGCAAGCGCCAGAACGCCTTCAGTGTTCACCAAAGAGCAAGCGGCTCTCTGCCGTGCCGCCCCCCCCCCCCCACCGCCTCCCCGTCACACGCCAGCTCCACGCTGGCGTTTCCAGCACAGAGAGATGGCTTAGAGACAAATTGTAGTGTGAGTGAGCAACAACTACAGCGTATGGAAAGTGAAGATATCCTTAGAGCTGCCAGAGAGAGAGAGAGAGAGGAGAGAAGAGAGAGGAAGAGAGAGGAGAGGCACAGCAATAATTCAATTAATGGCCCTGCGCCTGTCTCAACGCTGGAAACAAGGTATTGACAACAGAAGGCAACCAGACAATATAGATATGCAGGCATTAATCCGTGACTTCCTCCGCTAAGGCAGGCGTATTTATTTCACTGTGCAATTTCATGACAGCCACCTGCTGATGGCGTGGTAATCGCTTGGGAGGACATTTTTTGAATCAAGCGCCGCAGTTTCCTCAGCCTCATGCTGCCCTTTTCGTCATGTGCTGGCACCCTTGCTGCAATTCATGGCATCTTTTGGGTGATTTCTTGCCTCTTTTTTTTTTATTTTTTTTGCGTTATGCCTTATTTATCTGGATAAGCGCCCACAGCAGAGTAGGGCCGGGGAGGAAGGACACTATCGTTGTCCTTGTGCAGGAGATACTGCAAAGGTAAACACACATCTAAGGCTGCGCCTTTATATCCGTGTGTCATCCGTCAGTCTACCTCCTCACAGACGCCTGACCCATTTCCCAGTGAATAACAATACTTCCAGCCAATGGCAGATGCTGGAAAAGACTCCATCCCAGCCTGTCTATCAAGTCTAACCCTGCACCTATCGACAGAGGCGAGAGCGGGGAAGCGGGGAGGAGAATCCCTGCTCACCGCCGCCCTCCTGTCCCCTCTACCATGGCTACTTCAGAGAGGCCAGCGATATGTTCCTGCCATACCTGCCTCCTTCTCTTTTCCGTCTCCGGCACACACAGGGATTAGTTAAATTTTCCTCCTTTGGATAATGAGATACACTCAACCTGTCGTACAAAAGTGATCATTAAGCATCACAAAGCAGTTTTTAGAGAACAGAGCAATGCGCCAAATAAAACAATATGTATATAATTGAAAAAGAGGAGACAAACTAACCAATTTTTGAAAAAAGGCCATTGTTTTTTTATCAACAGGCTCAACAAAACAACTCAATGCAACCTAATACATCGATATTTTACATATTAAATCAGAAGTACAATACCTGGCAAGGCTATTGAGATATGTAAATGTTTATAAAACAGACAACATGGAACATCTCATTTACTTGCGTTGTGTAAAACAAAGCCTCACATGCTGTGGAAATGGCAACGTCTGACAAGATTGCACTATGCGCTCCCTCCTAGCGATGCGCTGCCTACTTTTCATGAACTTTGTGGCAAACTTCAAACAGGGGAGAGAAACGTCTGACATCAACCAAATGTAGCGAGCATTCCTTTCTATGTTTACTTTAAAGGCATATTTAATAGTCAATTAAAGCCGATGGATGACTTTATTCCTCTCAGCATGCGCTTCCTATTGACTATGCATGTGAAATGATGGCAAGCGATACACCAAGCCAACGAAGCCTGTATGTAAGGGTATTGCTGTTTTTTTGTTTTCAATTTTTATTCAGAAGATGCTATGTCACTGGAACAGGATGCTTATATGCTTATCTTGTAGGGTTGATCTTCAACACAATTTTATGACCGACATATCTTCAAACCATATGCAATGGAACGTGCTGAGTCGGTGAAAGAATAATGATGTATGAAAAGAGGTAGAGAGGGATGGGGTGGAAGAACTATATGATGGCCCATGGCCCGATGACCGAGGGCTGAATAAAAGAGCACCGATGTGTGTGTGTCCGTGCGTGTATACATGTGTGTGTGTGTCATTCGTGTACTGCCATGTGTGTGTTTGCGTGCGTGCGTGTGCGAGTGTGCGTGGGCGTGCGTTCTGTGTGTGTCTGGTGCCTCTCTCACATATATATATATATATATTGCTGGGGGGGGGTGGCGTTGCTGGCGCCTAGTACATAGCAGACACTATGAGGCCAGGGTAAAACAAAGGCCCTCCTCAGTGACTGCAGCAGGGAGCTCTGGGAAGCGCGCCTGCTAGGCCAGCGTGTGTGTGCTACAGCAGAGACAACACAGCATGCCCCCTCCTCCACTGGCCCACCCACTACATTTGTGACCACTCTGACTGCAGCACCACCACCGTCTAATAGAAAGGACACACAGTCACTTAGATTCTGATGAAATGGATCATACAAATCATTCAGGGAAGTTAACACATTGTAAATCCACAATGAGTTTTCATATTAATTGGAAAGATGCCATATTCCCTGTTAGTTTCTATTTTTATCAAACCGTACAGTGAATTATAGGATAGATAAAGAAACATCCATTGTTAAGTATAATCCTTATCACACTAACAAATTACAATAACGGAGATTGATTTTTTTCCTACAATTTTTAGAGAAAACAATGTGTGGTCTAAGTATTCACAATACATAAGGAGAATTCTGTGCATGATATCTTCTGTTCACAGATTCATCATCTTAGGGCCTCTCCCAAATATACAAAATCACACAGACCGCATCTGTAAGCTGCGATGTGCCGAAACATGCGTACGTTGACTGGCACTTATCTTTTTTTGTCCCCAAAGCCCATCACCACGGTACAGCCCAGGTTTCCCGTAGCTCTGCTTCAGCAGGGGCTTGGCGAGGGGAGGAAGTGATGCCTAGTGTTCCAAGGCCATCTCAGCTGTATCTCGCTGACAATCCTTGACTTCTCGGGCCAAGGCCAGACACAAATAAATGGCCAGACTTTCAGCTTCTCCTCTCATCCCAGCAGCCACTCTAAATACATCACCATTTCCCCAATTATTAACGATCCGTAGGAAGTGTAGAGATAATCCCCACGTTTGGCTTGTGAAGTACGGCAAATGTAGGAGGAAAACAGTGGGCAGATCACCTGCATATATAACTACATTCCGTTCCGTAACCAACACAGAATTTTTCCGGAGCTGGCTGCTTGAGTCAACACGCAGATTAATGTGTTCTCTGAGATGCTCGAGTCACGTTCCCATCAGACAAGGCAGACAGACAGAGCACTCAAGAACTTTAAAGTGCGCATTGGTATGTTCTGCCTCTTAACTCTTGAAATGGGCCTGACTCTATTGTGACAATGGGCTGATGCATTTTTCATGCTGCACCTCTCCCAACCGAAAGGCTCCATTGTGCTGAAAGTGAAAAACATATTGCTGGGTGCCCTCAAATTCAGTGTTGATATTCTCTTTTCTTTTCTTAGCATGAAATATTTAAGCGGTAAATAAATTCATCACTTGGGAAATTTAACCATGCTGACACAGAAACAATATAACATGTGGAAACAAACACAAACACACACACACACACACACACACACACACACACAGAGCACGTGAGCATTTTTTCACCCGCAGGCTCCCTTTCAATTGCGTTTCCATGCGTGGCTGAGAGGAGGGGAATGGAGGTGCGTCATAATGCAGTGCGTCTACACTGAGGCGTGAATAAAGACCATTTGCTCATGGACTCCTAAACTTCTGCCATCCACGTATTGCTGTGGAACAGGGCAGCAGATCAGTGTCAGGTGTTTTTCTGACAACATTTACATGACTGACAGATAATGATGTAATGTCTTTAACAGCGCTAAATAAACACTGTTTTGGCAGTAAGTGTCTGATATAAATAAATAGAGTGAGTAAAAAAAAAGTCCCATCATCTAATGAGATTCACATTCATGGCAATCTACACTTAATGGAATAATGTCCAGCAAACATTATGGTATGGATTTTCCTGTAAAGAAGAACAGACCAAAACAGTTCAATCTATCAAATGCATGACCTACAAACCCGCAGATCAAAGCACCCCTGCAGCAAAATCCATTTATGGACAATTAAGAAATTGATAGATTTCAACATGGCACATACCGCCTGGCGACAGAATGAAATTTGCGTCAACAAAGATTACGTATGTTGCCTATAATCCCAAACCAAAGCGTGCTTTGTCTATTGAATGCATTAAATGCCCACATAAATTTTGCCCCAGGGCTTAGAGCTGTCAGTGCAGTACCATCTAAGCGTTTGAATGATCCGGCGAAATATGCTCTTCCTATCAGCCAGGGAATTGGGTCAGTGCAGGAGCCCAAATTTGTTGCAAGTGGGGATGATGCGCGGGGAAGCCTCGTCAGGCTCTCTGTCTGGAGTCCAGACAGACAGACACACACACACACACACACACACACACACACACACACACACACACACACACCCCTATACACACAGCAGGCTGGGTTTGCAGGTAATACATGCTCTCCAGTTCAGTTCCATGTCAAGGGGTCCTTGCCAGACAAACACAAACAGCTGCACACACAAACACACACCAACACCT
>JAPMUY010001325.1:0-17721 GCA_026901105.3 Galaxias olidus
GGCCCCTACTGGAGGCTCCGTATTGGCTCTGCGCTCAGAACAATAGATCAACGAATCTATTACCTGAACTAGATTTTTATTTGTATTTTCTTCCCGTTCTTTTAATTTCCTGTACGATCGTATCCCTGTGCTTTGCACATGAAGTATTGATCTCTCTGCCCCTCTAAGTTGCTTTTAAGTTAAACTGCCAACATGACAACCATATGGACCCATTCCCTAAAACCACAAGATGGCACCATTTCTGCACCCTTTCCTGTGGAAACATGGTACATGAGTAACGTTATGCTCCCACACTGATTTTAAACTATATTAAACATATTTAGCATCTTTTGTAGAACAGTGTTTTTATAAAATTTCTGGAAAATTGTTGATCTGGGTGGAGACAGATCTTTGACAAGTTATTGAATTCTAGCCTACTCTGGCCAGGAAGATGTTCATCAATGTTACTTGTAAAAGCATTGCCACTTCCCGTATGCCACCTGACCAAAACAGCTCAGAGCATCGGTCACAAAAATGACCTCCACCGCGTGACTCGGCATGAAAAAGCAGTAGCCGAAAATGACATGGCCTTGAGAAAAGTGTGATTGAAACCAACATTAACGTAGCCCGGCAATGAGAAGAAAAGAAAAACAATGTTGAACACAAATTCTGTATGCCACAACACACCCAGCACGGATGTGTTCATTCATGTTTTTTTATGTCCAAAGGTTTTCTTTTTCTTGTTTGAAGGTTTAGATGAAGTAGCCTTACTGCAATGATGGTTTCCATCCTCTCCACTGGGGGACTCTGTGTGAGGAGTGTCCATGGTGGACTCTGCCTGTTCATTCAAAAGGCTATCTGGCCTAATAATACCAAAAAGATTGCAGGTATGAGCCATGAAATAGCCTCTGAGTTTAAGTTAATCAAGAAAAAGGGGTGGATAAGTGACGGCCTTGATTGCTCGCCAGGAAGAATGTTTTGATGTGGGCTGTGGGCTCGCTTCGCCTCAGATTGAAGATCCCGAGCGCGAGAGTGAAGCCTTTCTGTCTCCTCTTCAGGGGCCGCCTGGCTGCTATCTCGGAGGAAATCCATAATGCCAAACTGACTGACGATACCAGTGTTCGCTCCAAGGCCTGAATCAAAGACAAATTAAATAAAGATGAGAGGCAGAAGAGAAGTTTCTCTCTTCCTGGTGTTTGGGGCCAGGCGCGCTGCCGGTTGAAAGGGTCGACTGAGGACTTTAACAAGGCCTTGGAGGGGGGAAGGTGAGGAAGGCACACTTGGAGTTACTGTGCCTCTGGGCGTTGAACAGGGAGACTCATCAGTGCTCCAGCCGCTAAGTGTGGCCCTCGGGGTCCCACCTCTGAACATTAGATTCCTAATAAGGGCCCTCTTGCCATCTCATTAACAGCCTGATGGCCCAGACTCATATTAGCCCTCTGGTTGTGTTTGTGTGACATTTTCCTGTCTAAAAGGCACATCATAGAGCCATTAACAATAGCAGGCCAACAAGTCAAATGCGGTGGGTTCAACTTTTGAATAACTTGCGATTTAGTTGTATAAAGTCAAGAGCAACAGGGATATTGCAGAAGGAAGTTTCCAATTAAGATCTAATCTCACCGAAGCCAACTATGAAGACCAAAAATATTTATGTCTGGTCTTACCAGATCGTTGCACCAACATCATGAGTAAATCTATTATGTTTGTCTCACTGTAGTGCTGAAGAAGTTCATTTCAACGGGCAACCCGTCAACAACCCCTATTACTAAAAGTAACACTCCTGCAAATTAATTTGACCTGAGCGGAGTAAGTTTCTGTCTGTCAGGGGTCACTGAACAAAACGGTCTGGCTCCAAGCCCTGGGTCTGGCGCCAGCGCCAGAGTTCTACTTAAGAGACTGAGTCTCCATTCTTGGCCGTTATAGTGCCCTTCAGTGATGCTGCAGCGACTGCGATTGTGTGTCACGCAGGGCCGAGTCATTAGTCACAGGGGAACCTGTCTGACCACTAAGCCCAGTCAGCACCGATGTCACGACAGTGACCGTTTGGAAGGTCAAAAAGACACGACAGATAATAAGAGTCTAATACTTCTGACAGGAGCACTGCCGCCCTGTGATAGACTGGCGACCTGTCCAGGGTGACTGGGATAGGCTCCAGCGTGACCCCGTACAGGATAAGCGGTAAAAAGTTAATGGATGGATGGATGGAGGAGCACTGCCATTTTTTTTTTTTTTTGGCATCACAATAGCACAGTAATAAACAAGAGGTCTGTGGCCTCAGTTTGCTTCCATGTACTGTAACCCCATGTTCAGCGCGGCTGGTGTTTCCAGGTCGTCCAGGGACGAGGAGAGTGAGTGAGGGTTGTCACAGTGGTTGGACTCAGTCGGCCTCAAGCTTCCCACGCCTCTGCTTCTCACAGCCGGTAAAAATGGTTAGAAATCCCACGGAAACTTAGAGGTTTTGATGAAATGTTTACAGGATTTGAGGCAGCTAGCCAGGTCAAATCCCCCGTGAACCGCCATTAGGACCAGGTCTCAGGAGCCATTACTCAGCCTGGTGCTCTACACCACCTCTGAAAAAGGTCAGGGTAATGACCCCAAGAGTGCCCCTTCCGCGAGCATTACCAATTACAGTACAATTGACATGCATGCTAAATAGGCCCTTTATCAGCGTGCGTGGGGATTGGAGGGCCCGTGCCGGATGAGAAACCACAGCCATTTAATACAGGCCAACGGATATGGGTGGAATAAATGACAAAAGGGCGATTGGCCACTCAATGAGGAAAGGCTTCCACTTCCACAAATGGGAGGAAAACATGTAAATCCACTGGGGAATTGGCTTTCGGGGAAAGTGCTTTTGGGCTTTTTTGCTGTGAGGGAGATGCACTGTGTCGCTGGCTCACTCCTCTGACTGACACACTAGATGTAATTCCCTGTGATTATGGCCCCTGCTCTATTACAATATCAACATGCATCATCAACTGGTTATTGTGTCAACATTGTTTTTTTGCGTCATGGCCGATGTAGCGCCAGCGTTGCCATATCAGACGGGAGACGGGTCTTTGAGCATCATATCAGGGAGTCTAGCCTGGCTGTCGCACCAAGAGAGTAACGTTGCGCTAGACAGAGATGCCTCACCATGGTCCAGCGGATATCAGCGCTTTGAGGAAGGGCCTGTGAAGATCCTCCCCGGCAGCCTTCTGCTACCGCCAGACAGTTATCGTCACAGGGAACTCAGCATGTCTATCTGTCAGCTCAGGCACTTAGAAGCCATATCAGTCCGAGAAGCAGATGGCAACACGAACCAACGCACTTCCTCCGCTCAGTTCCAACTGCCTCGCAGCTTCCAATCCTGCGTGATCGTGTAATTATAAAATGGGTGCGTTCTTGCCAGTCTGCAGGGAAGGGAACATGCAAAGCAGGAGAGATTGTGACATGGAATTAATTATGCTGTTGTCAGTTTAACTCCCTGTGACAATTTATAAACCATTATTAGCAATAAGGGGCTACAGAAGATTGGAAAAGGTTTTTGACGGGTCTGAGTTTCACAAGCCTCTAGCTAAATCCTTACAATGAGATCTATGGCAGCAGACTTTTCTTTTTTTTTTTGCTGCATTTTAAATGTTTGTTTGCTTGTTTCTAGAGACAGCAGAGACGGACAGTTTTTTTGTGGCATTTCACCACTTCATTTCAGTTTCCATTAGCAAAGCTACTTGTTGCACTTCATCGTATCTTGGGTAGTACTCCACTCAACCACAAGAATATTGTATAATAGTTTTATGTAGATTAAAATTTTATTCATGATTTTCTTTGTGGTCCAATAGAATAGACTTTTGCTTAAGTAAATCCCAACGCACAAACCACCCGGGTAAAAAAGTTATACTTTAAATATAGAGTAAACTTTGTGCTTTTTTCGTCGCTTTCAAGTATATGGAAGTGTACTCAAGTAGTCCTTAAGTACTACTTGAGCACTACTTGAGTATACTTTAAGTGTAAATGGTATGCTAAATTGGCACAACATTTTACCAACTTGAAGTGCACTGAAGTACATTCAAAACACACTTGCAGTACAATTGTATTATATCATCAGTGTGTTGGAAGTATACTTAATAACACATTACAGTTCAATTCATCCATCATTCTAGCATGCCTCCCTAATATTTCAAATAAACTTTGAATGCACTTTCTAACTGCATTTAGTACATTTAAAGTGTGCTTTTATGTTCATTAAAAATTTACTTAGTGTATAGTGTAATTATTCCATATTTTCAACCTTATAATGACATGCACTTGAAGTATAATGATATTATACTAAAATGACGAGTAGATGTGTATTTGAAGTGTATTTTAATTACAATACTGTAATACTGTAAGTACTATAATAGGTGCAACAGAAGTATACTTACAATCCGCCACTATTGTCGTGTCCCGCAGTTCTGAGAGACGACAGGACCAGAGGTATAAGCAATAGCAAGCTTTAATTAATACGGGATAATGAAGTAATCAATGCAGAATAATCAAGTCCAGAATATAATGATATGAAATGATGACAAAATACGATGATATCAAAGGGTGACACTCCGTCTACACCAGTCTGCTGTCCTACACACACACACCGTCCCAGTATACCGAATGCCACACCTTGGGAGTGCGCCCTCCTTTTATACTGTGATACAACACAAGATCATAAAACAACTGGATGGAGAGAAGTCATTGGTTTTAGACTTTTGACCCTCCCTTGTTGGTGCGCAGGCCTAGTCCTAGGCCTCTGGGCACTTCTCTGGTCCAGTCCCGAGTTGTTGTACCAAACTCATGAGTGCGCTGTAAGGGAGGGGGAGAGAGTCTACCGAGATAGTAGCAATGAGATCATTGCCAGAGCAGAGAGTGCAAGAAGACCTTGAACAGATCGGAATGTGCAAGATTGTCCTTTTAATACACAGCACACAATATATGTAATTAAGTGGTCTAAGACACAGCACACCATATATGTAACTAAGTGGTTTAATACACAGCATACCATATATGTAACTAAGTGGTTTAATACACAGCACACAATACATGTAACTAAGTGGTTTAACCTTAACACTATTATCCTTCAAATGTGTTTTTTTCGTGTGCTATTCTGATCCATGACAAATTGCACTTCAATTATAAGAAAAACAATTTTATTGACATAAAAAGAATAATAGAAATGTTACACACTTAATAGCTTTATAAAATAAAAAGTGTAATTCACCATAAAACAATATGCCAGATCGACAAAGCCGTTTATCTCTTAAAGGATTTTCTAAAAGCTCACATTCGTACACTGAACTTGAAACTGTTTATTTCGGCTGGATATCCAACCTTCAAGTCAACAAGCCTATGGGCTACATTTGTTAATATAACTGTAGAACATGATGGTTGCACTTACAATATTTATTGGCTGGAAAAGTCAATTTTTAGCAGGGGCCTTTAACTGAAACAGAATTCAAGGTGGCGGCCGTGGCCGATCACTGAGGAGGAACCTTGGTGTATCCCTCATTGCTACATTTCCTCCGCAGCAGGGCCCAGATCTCGCTGACCTCGGTATTAGGGAATCTGTCTCTCAGAAAACAAAAAGGAAGCATAGCATTTAAGATTTGGTAAGATAGACAATATATTACATTGAAATTCACTCTAAATTATGACATAATACAAATTATCTGTACCTGTTATTGCATTCACTTTCTCTGGGTCAAGTCTGTCTTTGGCCCCTCCTTTATTCCTTTTCCCAGTAAGGTTTGACTTGGCCAAGGTGTCTTTCTCAAAGATTAACAAGGCCAGGTCCTGGGTGAAAAGTGTCACTCTGCTTCTGGTGATTCTTTGGTAGAGGCGTTTAGAGACTGCAGAGTTGCCTGGACACCTTTTTTAAAAACACAAAGAGGCTGATTAAAACAAGGTCAATTACAAGCACACTTCCATCAAATGAACTTGAATGCTTTGTTAACTTTCTATGGTATGATGTTTCCTCTAGGCAACATACCCATTTTTGGCCTTTTACATTCACACAACACATCCCTAGTTATGATGCAATACTTTGAAAAAGAGGCAGGACCATAAGGAACCAATAGCAGTGTTTGAATTTGTCACATGACTCTCTGGAGGCCAGGCTGAAGACCTTTGTTGCAGACTGTCCCACAAGGATCAGCTCCGCCATTTCTCTCCACAAAAATTGTCTGAAAACGTCATTTCCTGCCATTTTTCAGTCTTGAAAAAAATGTGTTCTCAATAACAGGTGAGTAAAGCTTAATTTCTAACAGTTTATTGTACTTTATTTGCTAATGGAAACTTGTTAAAATGCAAATGTTGCCTCGAGGCAACACCATACAATTATGGTAAATTGCAAATGTTGCCTTGAGACAACACCGTACCATTATGGATTCACCATGACACCATGACATTGTGATATTGTATATTTAGGTATATACTGTTCAAAAGCATACCAGTCATCATAATTTTCTTTTTATCTCTACAATTTAACCTAGACACATTTGATGTTAAAGTTGTAGTAAAGTGAAGTCCAGGCTATTACTGTACACTGTAGGCTAGTCTACTATTACAGTGAACTTTGTGAGTCTTCTTTGCAGAGCACATGCTTATATTTTCCACACATTTTTCACAGAATGTTGACGGAGACCTGGCTGAGAAGAAGCGCAGAGGTCCTGCCTCATCAGTGCCATCAACACCTGTGCGTCAGGACAACACTGACAGGAAAAGAAGGACCACGGACTAGGGACTTCATCTCCCAACTCCCAACCGAAGCATTGTCTCTGGAGGGGAAACCTCTGATAGATCGAGCACATAGAATCAATCGCCAGAGACCTAAACCAGGAGGCCCACCGCGACCTTTCATTTTGAGATTACATCATTATCACGTTCGTGAGGAAATACTACGGAAGGCCATGGAAAATAAGAACTTGGAATGCCAGGGACTAAAAATACAGATATTTCCAGATTTTCCCCCTTCTGTGGTCAAACGGAGAGCAGCATTCACTAAAGTTAGAGAGATGCTACGAGGAAGACCAGACGTCAGATACGGACTGGTGTACCCGGCCAGACTGATGGTGACGCATGGAAATGTGAAAATGTCATTCACTGACCCAAAGGAAGCTCATGATTACGCCGAGCAACACTTCAGACAGCCACTGTAGGCTATAACAACAAAAGGGGCACAACGAAAGGGACACACCAGGTTGGCTAAATAATATAGACTTTCATCCCCAAAATCCCACGGCTGAGTGGACAACGGAAGGGTCGGGATCCTCCTTTGCCTACCTGAGGGAGGATCAGGACCGAGGACAGCTCCTGAGGCAACAGCACCTCAGCTCATTAGTGTTCTATTGTTTTCACCTGTGTGTCGTTTGGTTAATTGATTTCCTTATGCTTCGTTTGCCCTTTATATAGCCCTGCTTGTGTTACCCATCCTTTGTCTGTCATTACGTTTTGTTGGTGTCCCAGTAAAGAGTTCTACCTTGTCCTTGACTACTCCGTGTTCCGTGTGTTCTTTGAGAAGACCTTCTGTTCGACCTATTGGGTTCAGGTTCCGCTATTGGGTCGCAACTACCCGTGTGTTAGCCCGGTTCCTGACAGGACTGCCCATAACGACATCCTCATCCCATCTTGAAGACTGAGCGGATACGGACTTGTAGGTCAAATGCCATTGGAATGCGAGTTTGGCAGATAGCCTATCATAACTTTTTCGCCGTTCCGTTGCCTATGATGCCATTGAGTCAAGCCCTGTTCGCATCCAATGCAAGGAAAATGTATATTGGGACTGTGAGTTATACTTCAATTGTTCCATATTTGACAGTTAAGTGTTTTTGTTATATTCAAATCTAAGAAAATTGACGAGTTATTTGTTAGAGGAGGAATAGTAGTTACTAAGGTTCACAGTAACAGCTCAGGGAAGTATTAGATTTTAGGTTGATACATTATTGTTTATTTGTTCAGTATTATAACTATTATTACTGAACACTTTCTGTAGTACATTCGCGCCGTACTTGTTTGTTTAGTATCGGCTAGATATGTTTTTGTTTTTTGCTTATATAGATTATTGTTCTAGGGAGTTTAAGGGGGGAAATAGAACTTGGGGGTTTAGGAGGGAGGTAGTGATGGGACCCAGCCATCTTACCACTTTAAAATCACTATTTGAAGGTGGACTAACTAAATCAGATCTTTACTTTGTAACGTTGTTTGATGCCAATATGAGATGATCTGAATATAGAGGAAAGGAGGAGAGGTCTAACCCTATCTAGCTGGAATGTACGCGGTCTGAATAATCGGATAAAAAGAGGGAAAGCTTTTGCTCATCTTTAGTCATTATCACCAGATATAATATTTTTACAGGAAACGCATTTGAAAAATGATTCTCATACCAGACTAAGGTGTAGATGGATAGGAAATATATACCACTCATCATTTCCTGCTAAAGCAAGAGGTACAGCAATTATGAGGAAAGGCATTCCCTTCATTCACAAAGCCACAATATCTGATAAAGAAGGTCGGTTTTTGATTGTAACTGGGGAAATATATTCTACACCTCTGACCTTATTGAACATATGCACCCAATGTAGACAATCCCTCATTCTTTAGGAAAGTGATGTCCCTTATACCAGACATGTCCCAAACAAATCTTATCATTGTAGGGGATTTCAACTGCGTGTTAGATCCGTACCTAGACAGATCTTCCACCCGTAGAATAGATAAAAACAGTTCGAGTGTCTTCCTTAATACTTTCATCGATAATACTAATATGTCTGACATCTGGAGAACCTCAAACTTGACTGGTAGAGAATACTCTTTTACTCAGCAACACATAACTCATGCACCAGGATAGATTATTTTCTCATTGACGCAAAATTTATGCCATCTGCTATGAATGCAAAATATCATAACATTGTGATTTCAGATCACAGTCCTCTCACTTGCACTTTAAATATTCTGAATATGGTGAAACCACAATTGAACTGGAGGCTAAATCCTTTGTTACTAACTGAAAAGGAGTTCTGTGATTATCTAAAAACTCAAATATCCCTCTACTTTGACACAAATGACAATTCAGATACCACCCCTTCTATACTTTGGGAGGCATTCAAAGCCTTTCTTAGAGGTTGTGTTATTTCATTTGAAGCGTCTAGAAGGAAGAAGAATAAGGCCAGATTACTTAAATTAGATCATCAAATTGCCTTGCAAGACAAAGAGAACGCCCAAACACCTTCTAATGAATTACATAACAAAATATCATCCCTAAAATACGAATATAACAAGATACTCTCAGCAAATTAATAAGGCATTTTTATACACTAAACAGAAATATTTTTAATTTAGTGACAAACCACACAGACTTTTAGCACGGCAACTCATAAAACAGGAAAATTATCGCACGATTCACAAAATTAAATCTGACAAAGGTGAGGTTTTTACGAAACTCAAAGACACTAGTGACCGATTTTTCCAATTTTATAAAAACCTGTATACATCCAAAAACAATACAGACTACATTGGTATGCAAGACTTCTTAGATAAATGCAACCTTTCCCAATTAGATGAAGAAGAGTCAGCTCAGTTGTACTCTGAATTTCTGTTGACGAAATTCAAAGGGCCATCACTTCACTTAAAAGCAATAAAGCCCCTGGCCCTGAGGCACTTTTGCTTCTTTTACGCAAATACAGAGTAAATACAAATTACCAGGAAGCAACATCTTTAGATATTTGCAAATAAGAGATTATGTAAGAAAACATCTGCAAAACTTTGAAACTTTTAGTGGTTCCAGTCTTGATGAATGCCTCCAACTTTCATCGTGCTCAGAAGAATGTATATCTTATATATATGACACCTTACAATCAATCAGTCCAGTTGATTCCACTCTAATAAAAACAAAATGGGAGGAAGAAATGGGCATTGAGATCTCGGACAGTCTGTGGGAGGAGAGCTTGGAGCACATCCATCGATGTTCTAATAATGCAAGGCACTGTTTAATCCAATTTAAAATTCTACATCGTCTTCATTACTCTAAAGTGAGGTTACATAGAATATATCCTGAGATTTCCCCTACATGTGACAGATGCCTATCAGCAGATGACACACTACTTCACAGCTTCGCTCTATGTCCCAAAACTATGACCTATTGGATCAATATTTTCAAGTTAATATCTAAAATACTTAAAATCCAGTTAGAACCAGAACCACTCGTTATTATTCTAGGAATATCTGATGATGTTATGAAACTAAGCAACACCCAGCAATGTTTCCTATCCTACAGTCTCATCATTGCAAAGAAGCTGCTTCTCATGCACTAGAAAAAGAAAGAAGTCCCCAATACAAAGATGTGGCTTAGTGACCTTACAAACACACTCCATTTAGAAAGAATAAGGTACACTCTAATGGACAAACTTCCATATTTTGACAAGGTTTGGTCACCTCTCACTCATTATCTTACACCTGTGACCTAAAATTTGCATTCTCCCCTTTACACCAACAAAGTAGTCAAATTCTGAAAACTAACCAAACAGACATGAACCGGCAAAAAGCAGCCATAAAAAAAGGTCAGTTTGGTTCAAACGAGAACGTCCATGAGGAAAAAAAATTCTTCAAACCTGGAACGCAAATGTAAAGTTTAGGAAACACACACGTACACTCAGGTAATATGTTTTGACAAATAAAGCACGTTTTTAGTTACAAAGTTATATTCCACATAGCTAGCTCAGCTGCCGCAACTTAACAGATCAGTGTATGTTACGGCAAATCAAGTACAATGAAAGCGAGTATTGATGTCAGAACCCATATCTTATAAACCAAGAGTAAACTTTAAATAATGAACTGTTCATGTCAGTGGAATGGGGGAAATATTTGGTTACCTGTTAAGTACGTGCCTCCTCTGGCTTTTTTTTTTCTCAGAAGAAATTAAACAAAGTGAACTGCTTTTCAGGCGCATTCCACTAATCAACCACTGGCTGGGTAATTACAACCCAGGGGAAGGTAGTTGGAAGCGGGAATACTGCTATGACCCAGCAGTTGGGTCAGCAACAGTGGGAAAGGTCTTTGTTTATGCCAACCCAACTGCTGGGTTACACAAAACAACCCATATCAAGACAAATAACCCATAATAATGACCCAACAGTCATAACCCACCAATTGAGTTAGAAAAACAACCCAGCATTTTTAAAAGTGTTCCTTTGAATCGTTTTAGATTTTCTACACAAATCAACCAATGTAAAAAATGTAAATTAAATCAAATTAACAATAGAGAATAACTGCAAAAGATGTGCGTCAATTGGATTATTTTCAAATTGTAACATCATGTGGGAAGTTGGATCTGGATTGAATCTGAGACAACAAACACAACATGCATGCACATGGGCTTTGAAATAACAGTGGGACATGTCCTGAGTTCATGAGCTAGGATAAAGCAATTTTTTTACTATGACTAGGTTATCATCAGTAACGGTACCTTTCTAGAGACTAAGCCAGTTAGCTAACGTTACAAAGAGTAGCGTATTTCAGGATCATTTTAGTATATTTTCAGGAGCTTGGATAAAAGCAAACTATTTGTACTAGGTTATCATAACGTTACATTTCTAGAGACTATAGCCAAAGTTGACTAACGTTACAAAGAGTAGGCCCTATTTTAGAATAATTTCACAACTGTTTTGGAACTTACACCCCCCCCCCCACTCGTGTGGCCATCCCCCCCATAACTCGTTCTTTCAAACACAACTGGAGGTCCTCTTACTCTTCAATAGTAATAAGTTGCGTGAAGGTAATAACTATGCGAAGGTGTTATTTTTAAAGAAAAAAAAATGTAGAATGCAAATTTGAATATCTTCTGGGAAGGTTGGAATCAAATGAGTATACTGAAAAAAATAGCTGTAGCTAGCTGACTAATGAAGAAATGTGTCAATTTATTTATGAAAACTTACCATTATAGATTCACCGTCTTCTATACTGTCTTGAAATTGTCTTTTGTTTCAGACATAGGGAAAAGGACTTAAGCGTTTTAAGAATGGGATATACAAACGTATTTTAGGAACTGTTCTGAACCTGACATGCATGAAGTGATTTCTGTAAAGCAAGTCTTTGTGCATTAATACATGATAGTAACAGTTCAGATCCCTAAACTTCCAAGTAGGCCCTAGTGGAAACAAAAGTGCACTAGCCTATTCACAAGTGCACGGAAATACACATTTTGAAAGACTAAAAATGAAAAAGTGTTTTGCAATTTAATATAATCTTTCAAAGTATAAGCATGCTAATAGTGTATAACAAAGGGCTTGAAAATAATTATACTTTTCATAAGTACACTAAATTACCACAATAAGCGTTTGCAATTTAGTATACTTTTTTAAAGTACACTGAAATACAGTTTAAATTAACTTATATTAAAGTGCACTTTTATTAAGTATACTCAAATATACTACCAATGAAGTTACATTTAAGTACACTTTAATAAAGCATACTACTAGTGTATTACAAAGGACTTGACAATAGTTATACTTGTCATAAGTACACTAAATTACCACTATAAGTATTTTCAATTTAGTATACTTTTTCAAAGTACACTGAAATACAGCTTTAAATTAATTTAGATTAAAGTGAACTTTTAGTAAGTATACTTAAATATACTACCAATAAAGTTACATTTAAGTACACTTTAATAAAGCATACTAATAGTGTATTACGAAGGAATCGAAAATAATTATACTTGTCAGAAGTACACTAAATTACCACTATAAGTATTTGCAATTTAGTATACTTTTTAAAAGTACATTTACATACAATTCACAATACACTTACAATAAAGCACACTTTTTATAAGTACACTGAAATACCACTTTAAGTATTGCATAATTAGTATATTTATTTTTAGTTCGTTGAAGTTGAACTTAATGACATCTATTTGTAAGTACACTTTTTAAAAGTACATTTTAAACATATTTTAAATTAAGCACAATAAGTCAAAGTGTACTTGTAATAACTTTTGTATACTTAAATTATATTTCTAATAAACTAAAGTATACTACTTTTTTACCTGGGCAACCAACATTGCCAATAGGTTAGATCAGGACATACAATCCTAGCACTTTGTGTGCACTGCAAACCATGGCAATTGAGGCCCACATCGGCTCCTCGAGGCAAAGGAGGAGGGCAGCAAAGCCCCAGGGGATCTTTTACCAGGATTGAGAAAGGGACGGCCGGGGATAGGCTCCTGCTGCTTCCCAGCGTGGACTCATTGGGGAGATAGCACGACTGCCAGGATCCGTTCACACGTTAGACTGACTGGTTCATCTGCTGCCCTAATGGACCCACTCCAGCCTTGGCCAAGGTTTCCACCGTTTCATTATTTTTCTTTGTACTCTTTTTTTTCACAGAATATGTTTCTGGGTGGCAACCTTTAATCGCCAGGGCACAGCCACAATTGACGGTGTGTTGATGTTGCGCTCTTACCAACTTTTTTTCCATTTATTTTACATTTCACAGTATGTTGTGCATTAGCCATAGCACGTGTAGAAGAGAACCCCATGGCTCAAAAAAAAAAGAAAAAGAGCAGCGAGTTTGAATTAATCCATGTGGGGCTGTCTGGAGATGCTGGTAGCCATCTGATGCACTGGGGTGGCCATCTGTTGGCGACACAATGCTTTTGTCTGAATGAAATTATTTTAGGTAATCAGAGCATTTTTTATTTCATAAAAACAAATGAAACTTGGCTGGACCCACCGTTTACGCATTGATTGTTTTGCTTGTCCTAAGGTTGTTGTTTTTTCTCTGTTGGTCAATGTGCCCTTGTATGGAATGCAATTTTAATGAGAATTTTACAGAAATAAAAAATCTGGCAACAGACCTACAAATACCACACTGCCTCATGTGTTTCACATTTTTTATCAGCAAACAATGTGCTATATTTACTAAAAATAAACCGGGGGCACATGCAGAATTAATTTAAACATGGTCACTTTTGATGAATCCAGGGGTCTTTGTATATAATCAGATCGCTATCAATAATCACAAATAAATGCAGAACAATTCATAAATGTATTTCCTGATTAATATATAAATGGCATGGTTCACAAATAAATGTATAAGGATTCGCAAATGGTTTTTTGTTATTTATATATAAGTGAATCTGTTCACAAGTAAATGCATATCAATTCACAAATGTTTTTAGAGATTTATATATCATAGAAATATGTTTAGGTTTAAACAAATACAAAAAAAATCTCAAAACGGTTACATTTATTTGAAACCTGCCGAATCTGCATTTGTGAAGTGCCTAACATTTGTGGATCACATCGTATTCGTGTGTGGATTTTTGAGAGCTTCTTGCCACAACTCAATTCATGAATACATTTTTTTTTAAATGGGGAGGCTCTGTAGCCAATCAGATATGACTTTCCCTTTAAGGCCAATCACGTACGTTTATACATACTTCATGTTTCTCCTGGGAGGTTTCCGTTGAAGTAATGTTGTCGCATTTGATTTACGACTGCGGCCTTCAGTTTGAGTCTGAGGCGATTTTTCAAGGTAAGATAAGTTATATTTATGATAAAACATTTTATATCACTTCACTGACGAAACAATTTTGCCACAAAGTCTTTATTTGTAGTGGTAGATATTTCTGAAAACTTGCGCTAGCTAAACAGCTAACATTAATGGAGATCAGCTGCTCTCTTGGTAAAGAGCTGAGCTCCATTGAATTCTGTGTCTGTTTCTGTAAAACTAGACCAAAATGGGTTGGCTAGAAAGAATACATATTTTATTTGAACTGAATTTCAATACAATAAATATTTAGATATTTATACATTTCGTCACATGTCACATCTAATGTTAGAACCATTATAAATAAAGTGTACGTATGCCTAATATGATAGAATATATGTTAGAATTTGGCTTGCTGCTTTTCATTAGGAAAGTGAGAGTACTGCCTGCATTAGGCCATTCTAGTTTGTCTACAGGCTTAACTGTAAAGATTTGTGAATTAACACACTACTAATTGCGGCATATTTCTCTATTGTGGGGGATTCATGGAGCCAAAGTACCCTGCCCCGACACCAGGGAAGAAAAGGCTGCAGACAACTGACAAGCTCAGGGTAGTAGCAGAGAAGAACATGGACTATAAGGGTTATAAGGCAAGATAGGATCTCCTGGCCATGAAAGTTTTGCAGTAGAGGACATGGACTCTGATTGCCTGCTCTGAACATCAGCAACATCATACATTGTGGTTCAATGTTATTTATTTATCTGCAGTACCGCTAGTCTACTTTTTAACAAATATAATAAGTGTATACTATTGTATATAATGCATATGCACTTGTTCAATATTCTCATGAAATTCTGATGAAATTTCCATATTTAAATAAAATGGTTTTATTGAACACACATTGTACATTTTTGTGTCTTTTTTAAGTAGATTTAGTTCCATTCTGTTAACACAACTGATCATAATGATTGTGGAGAAGTGGTGGATAAAATATCAAGTTTTCCTTCATCTGTATGAAAGTGTTTAAAAATTCAGGTGTGAGCGAGGTAAAATATGGTGGCCAAAGAATATTTTTGTAAGTATTAAGAGTGTGAAAGCTTCTTGATAAAGGCTGATTCAAATCACATAATCATAGATATTTATGCAATTTGAGAGAACTACTTATTTTCTTCATATTGGCATGTACTATTTAGATGTGATAAACCTACCATAAATGTTTAAGCATATTAACTTCATATTTTGGAACAGAACAGATTTTTTTTTACTAATTCCATAATTCTGTACATTTATACATAGCCTACTTCATGTTTGTACCGGGAGGAAGAGCCAAATAGATAAATGGCTCAGCCTCCCGGTAGAAACATAAAGTATGTATAAACGTACGTGATTGGCTGAAAGGGAAAGTCATATCTGATTGGCTACAGAGTTTCCCCATTTTGAAAAAATTTATTCGTGAGTGGAGCTGTGGCAAGAAGCTCAAAAATCCACACACGAATACGATGTGATCCACAGATGTTAGACACTTCACAAATGCAGATTCGGCAGGTTTCAAATAAATGTTACCGCTTTGAGATTTTTTTTTTTACATTTGTTTAAACCTTAACATACTGTATTTGTGTGAACTACGTCATTTATATATAAATCTCTAAAAACATTTGTGAATTGATATGCATTTATTTGTGAACGGCATCACTTATATATATATATATATATATATATATATATATCACAAAAAGCTATTTGTGAATCCTTATACATTTATTTGTGAACCACGCCATTTATATATTAATCATTTGTGATTATTGATAGCGATCTAATTCCATACTTTTGCGGCCTCTGTGACACAATTGTGTGCTTCCTGTTCTCTCTTGTGAGACAACATGTACAATAGAATCTGACAGAAATTTCAACCCCATAACCCTGAGACACCAGAGTGATGACCAACACGCAGGTGATGAGAGCTGGGACTGGGATTTAGAGAGTCGGAGCCCGATTCACAACCTCAATCACCATGACACTGCACCCAGAAAGGAGACTGTGATGATCAGCCCCACAGGTGTATGGCCCTTGGGAGTCAAAAGGTAGGTAATATAGGTGTGTGAAGGATGCATGGACCAATTACACACTAATTTTCATGCAATATAGTATTGTTAGATACAATTAGTTGTTATCAAAGTTAGATATCTTACGGCCTAGGCAAAAGTTATGGTATGCGTTGTTGATAAAGGATTGTACGTTTCACCTTGGCCTGCTGCCACTTTGTATTCAGCTTCACAACGAGGCACTTCCTCTCGCTGCCTCCTTCAGCGCTCTATCTCTCTCTCACTTGCTTCATTTTCATGGTCATTCAGATACTGTAAACAATGTGCAAAAGCCCTATAATGCATTTGCTGCCTTCTAAATATAATTATAACATATTATAACACTTGCATTGGAATGTGAGGGAGCACTGCACCAAATGCACACTAAACTGTAGCTCGCTCGTTAAAACTTAAGATATCTAGATGAGACATGGGATTAATAAAATAGGCAATATTACGACTAATAATGTAACGCAATCCTAGAGCGACCGGCTTGTAATTAGCTAACATTAGACAGGACAAACGTGTTTTCAGTTTTTTTTTAAATCAAGTGATTAAACAGCGAATGCTCCAAATTTGTGTTACTTACTAAACGTTTATTAATAAAAACAAATTCATAAATTTTCAATTGATCTAAAAGTAACAGTTTTAGTGTCGAAAAAAGGTTTTTAATTTGACAGAGTTGATACTTTGGTGTAGCCAAGCGGTGTCTTCCGAAAGCTCAAACCTCCTATGGCCAACTTTGACATTAGTTTACGTCTTTGTCTGGGAAAAATAATGTATATGTTGCTACAGATAATTTGAAAAACTAACTGCCTTTACAGTAACATGGTAGTTTACCTAAATTAAGGCTAAATATTAAATACGTGTACAGAGGTGCCATCAGCAGTGTAGTAGTATTGTAGTAGTAGTAGTATTGCCAAATTTTCTCGCCAATCACCATAATATGGTGTATGCGTTAGATAAAGAACTCAAAGCTTCCTATTTTGTACTGTACTGTTATTGTATGTTTAAATGTAAAACATTTGTGAATAACTAACAATGAATGAATGTAATTATGAATAATATCACTGGGCGGTGGCCAAGAAGCATGAACCCCCATTAAAGGTGCAGCATGTAAGTTTGAATTTCTAGCAATAGATTACATTTTTCATGTTTTTTTTTATGTTT
>JAPMUY010001327.1:0-17615 GCA_026901105.3 Galaxias olidus
GCTGAACATGGACAGGTCATGAGCTGGCGGGTTTCACCTGAACACTCAGAGAGCTATTTATAGACTCAGGTACAACGCTTCCTGCCAAGAGACAAGAGCTGCTAATGAGGAGAAGGTTCTCACAGATGATGGAGAGCATAGATAAGTGTAATGTACTTTATGGGGTGTTGGAGATCCTCCACGCATATGTTAGCCAGGTTGGAAGTACAGTGTGTGTGGGTGTGTGTGCGTATGTACATGCGTACGTCTTAATGGGTAATGTGGTAATTGTGGTCAGACGTGCAGGGGGAGCGTCGGGTTATTTTGAACCCAGACTGATGACGGACGGAGCAGATGAACGAGGGACCCTGTGTGAATGACTAAACCGTGCTCAGGGGAAGAAGGGCATCGCTTCTCTCACTTCCTTTAGTTGGCAGAACGCTCTCTCAGAATGCATGAGCTTTTATGTGGGTGGCTTCTCTGTACTTCTTCAAAGGTGTGGCGTCCCCATAAGGCACGTGTCCCTTGTTACCCAGCGTGTGTGTGTGTGTGTGTGTGTGTGTGTGTGTGTGTGTGTTATATATATATATATAACTCTGTGTGTGCGTCACATATTACCCGGTGTGTGTGTGTGTGTGTGTGTGTGTGTGTGCGTGCGCCCAGGCACGCCGCGTGCGTACGGGAGAGAGTGATTGAGTGTGTGTCACAGTGTGTGAGCCGGGTTGTTTATGGGAGCAGATCGGCTACACAGACACACACACACACACACACACACACACTCTGGACAGAGACACGCTGGGACCCACTGTTCCCATGACTGTTTACTGCAGGGGAGGGGAGGGGGTTGAAGTCTGCTGCTAAACAGTAAAGAATGTCATCAGGTTAGAGAGAGAGAGAGAGAGAGAGAGAGGTCAAAATCTACCACTAATAACAAAAAATTTCCCCCGTGATTGACACAAAGGAGGGACGAATTCTTCAACAAAACCGCCATGAATGTCCCTAGGATGTAGGGGCTGTCAAATCCACGGACGCTGTTGTGCAGGAAATTATATCGTGGGTTTCCTATTGTGTTTGTGTTGAACCCAGGTCCCATTTTCTATGGAGATGTCTGTGCCCCTCAGGGTACTGTGTGGGGGACGGTCTGTCTGAACTGGATCGGAAATCGCACTCACTCTATCTCAGGGATTAGGTTGTGGCCATTGTTGTGTTTGTGTGTTCTGGTGCAGTGTTGAGCCACCAGCGAGAGTCATTCCCACAAAAGGGACCCACTCCACGAAACAAAACCCAAACAAAGAAAAGTGGGTCACCGCCAATGACCTTAAGAAACCTCTGCTGCCTTCCCATTTCCAAGTCCCAGTTAGTGGTGTTTCTCAGACGTGTCTGGAGATGTGCGTGTGTGTGCGTGGGTGACCCCCTCAGCTAACCCGTGAGTCTGTGTCTTCCTCCAGGGTTCGGCCGACTCCTACACCAGCCGTCCATCAGACTCGGATGTGTCCCTTGAGGAGGACAAGGAGGCCGTGCGCAGAGAGGCGGAGCGCCAGGCTCAGGCTCAGCTCGACAAGGCCAAGGTACGCCGCCCCACCACGCCGCCCCGACGGCTGTGCAGCACGCACGCTCTCTCTCTCTCTCTCTCTCTCTCTCTCTCTCTCTCTCTCTCTCTCTCCCCTCTCTTCCTCTCTCTCTCTCTCTCTCTCTCTCTCTGTCTCTCTCTCTCTCTTCTCTTCTCTTCTCTTTTCTCTCCTCTCCTCTCCTCTCCTCTCCTCTCCTCTCTCTCACACACACCATCTTAGTTGTCCTTGTTTGGCCCCCTTTCCCTTTTTCTCCGTCTCTGTCTACGAGATGTTACGTGGGTAACCAACAGAGACGTGGTCGTGTTAGGAGCTAGATAAGGGACTGTGGTGGCGGGTTGTGGAGTTGATTCTGGCTGACTGGTCCGGTGGAGAATGGGCCGTGCCGAGGGGCCTTCGGGGGACGAGGATTAGCCTCACCGTTTAATGGCCACGACCCTTGTGTGGCCTGCCTCGGGCTAGCGTTTGCGTCAAGCTAACCAAAATAAACACAGCCCACATAGCAGAGCGAACCTAGCCTGTTTGCGACGGCCATGACATTGCTCTGTCATGGACTTCTTTGTTTAAACCGTTCTGTTAGCTTATTTGGGCAGTCTTTGTAGCTTCTTTTTTTTAAATTTGTTCTTAGAGGCTACGTTATGTGAATGAATCTATGCGCGCACTTTCTTCTAAATGGCTTTATGCATTTGCACAATGTTAATAGCTAGTTTGCTCACAGGATAGATTTCGGCTCTCTGTTTTTATCCGTCAGCCCATGGTAACTGCCTTCCTCTTCCTGCGTCATGTATCACTGTTCTTCACCAGCCTGGAAAGATACAATTAGCCCAGCTGTTGCCTCCTGTCTCTGTAACTACTTCCCAGACCCTCCCTCCCTCCCTCCCTCTCTCCCTCCCTCCCTGTCTCCTTCCCTCCTTCCCTCCCTCCCTCCGCCCCCTCCCTCCCTCCATCCCTCCCTCCCTCTTTTCTTTCTAATTAAAAAGATAACTTGGCTGAAGATTACCTGGCATGGATTACCCTGCCACCGTTTTACATGATAGAGGAGCTGTAAAAATAGCCCCCGGAATGATCAGGCCAGGGGAGTAAGAGGCAGGTTCAGTGGAAGTGCAGAAGCACCAACTGTAATGCTTTGTAATCGGACTCAAGACGTGGCCTATGGAATCCTGTTCCATTGTGTTTTAAAGGCACTCGTTTCGTACTTAGTTGTCTCTCTTTGTCTGTTGGCATGTTGGAAGAAGCTGTAACATGTCGCACAGTATAGTAGAGAGATCATCTTGAGTATTAGGTTTTTATGTTATAACTTTGTCTAATAATGTATGCGAGATATGCATTCTGACTACGTTTGGCAATATCCTTTTCAGTGTGTTCAGTTATAATTGAGCCTGTTAAGTCGTGATCAAAAGCAACCTAAACATCCAGGATATATCTGGCTGGACAAACTGCACAGGCCAGCTGACCCAGTCTGGGAGTTTGAGTAGTAGACCAACAGGTCACCGCTCCCGGTGGAAAACCAACAAATTGGCAGGATCATTGGTTGGAGAACTTTTAACAGGACATTCCACCCCTACACTAGAACTGGATTATAGCCATAATCTCTTGAAACGGCATGCCCTGTCGCTGAACAGCCCTATCCATTTAGAAAACCAGAGTCGTTGATTTGGGACTGTGTCACAATGATGGCTAGACTGAAATAGTCTTTGGTGACTGATTTATTAGTCTAGCTTAAAGGAGCATAGCTTATGTCTGCAACATATATGAAGCACATTACACATGGGTAATGAGGAGGTGTCCCCCCCCCCCCCCCCAGGTCTGTTACCAAGCAACATCACTCACTACTGTTTGATGTATGTTGTTTGCTGACATCTTAAATAAGCTGTCCTCTAAATGGCACTAGAGTCTGCCCCCTTTCCTCTTGCAAGCAACCGTGGCATCTTAATGGAGTCCAGCGTCTCTCTTAACCCGCATATATCAACAGCGTGGTCAAAATGTCCTTCTTTCCATTTCGAAACGTAGCCAGAATCAGATCATCCTTCTCCGACAGGGCAGCTGCCACACTCATTCACTCGTTCATTTTCTTCCGTCACGGTCACTTCAATTCTCATCTCTTTGGCGGCAGCGCCCACTTCACTTCATAAACCCCAAATGTTTAATAACTCGTCTGCTCATGTTCTCACCTCAACCAGATCTTCTGAGCATGTAACCCCTGTCCTCTTTGACCTTCACTGGCTCCCTGTCGCTCAGCTCATCAACTACGGAATCCATAGTACTCCTTGTTTGTGTGTCCTTGTCTGTTACCATTCTTACTGTTCACCATGTGAAGTTTATTTGAGTTTTAGAAAAGCGCTTTATAAATGATGTATTATTGTTATCATTATCAATGCTTTACAAATAGATAGCAGTGTTGCGATGGCCATATGGACATTCTCATTTATGGAACAAAAATTCAATTTAATGAATTCATTTTCATAAAGGTCATGAGAACGTTTTATCTCTTTTATTGGAAATAAAGAGACATTTCACACTCCGGCGCTGGTGCATATCACTCCCTAGCTACCTTGCGGGAGACTGGCGTGTGCGTTTCAAAACATCGAAGAACATTCAAGGTTAGCCGAAATGGGAATAGTGATTTATGCCGCGAGAGGCAGAGCCTGCTCCTAATGGAATCGCCGGCCCACATTATAAAGCAAATCAGCAAGTCTGAGGGCAATCGCTCCAGTAGCAACATCAGTATGAGAACAGTGAGAGCTGAGGGATATTAGCTAATGAAATATTCATAGTGTGGAGAGATATTGAGAACGCTGTCTGTGCAATGTTAATTGGCCTCCGACCACAGTGCCTCCCGCCAGTGTTCTCAGTTAAATATCCCCGTTCGCCTCTCGAGCCTGCTATGCTCTGCGCCCCTCTCTCTCTCTCTTTCCTTTCTTTCTTTCTTTCTTTCTTTCTTTCTTTCTTTCTTTCTTTCTCTTTCTTTCTTTCTTTCTTTCTTTCTTTCTTTCTTTCTTTCTTTCTTTCTTTCTTTCTTTCTTTCTTTCTTTCTTTCTTTCTCTCTCTCTCTCGCTCTCTTATCACTCATTCAGTTTTATCTGTGTTGCCATGTTGTCTCCTTCACCTCCTTAGGCCTACCGTCTTATCCAGCTCACTTTCTTTCTCTCTCTTCAACCCACACCATCCACTGTCTCACCCCTCTCCGCATCCTGGTTTGCCCAATTGGCTTTTCCCATTCTACCGTCACTCCCTCCATCCCGGAGCCAATTCCTTCCCTCAACTTGCCTGCTCCTCCACTCTATTTCCCTTAACCCCCATTCTCCATTCCCCCACCCACCACCACCACCACTACCTCGACCGCTGCGGTCTCTACAGCATAATGAAGGCCTGTCTGTTACGTAAGCTGGAGGAGATGAGCAAGGCGTTGGTCAGGAGGAGCGTAGCGTAGAGAGGCGGGCCCTGGTCTGCCATCCTGGACAGGCTGCGCAGTAGTTATGGAAGGGGGCTATGTTTGTGAGGAGCCGTTGACGCCTGTGTACGTTCACAGCTCTGTGAGACGCCATTAAGCCTTCTGGGGTAGAGAAGCAGCTGTAGGTATGGCCGAGCCCGAAAAATGATCAACACTAACTGGCTGTGTGCTGTGGCTACCAGGCGGCGAGGGAGGGCGGCGCTCTACCGCACACACACCCACGCTGCCTCCTCCACCTGACAGACCCCCCGCAGTCTGGTGCAGCCATGTGACTAGAAGCACAGCGCACACCCATCAAGGACGCCCTGTCCTCTGTCCGCTGTGTGTGTGCCACGTGCCACACTCTACACACCTCTGCAAGCACCCACTTTAGTGGCGTTCGCACACACACGTGCACACACACACACACACACACACACACACGCACACACGCACACGCACACAATTACTAATCTCGTCTAATCTAATTCTCTTGAGTGGATTGACGCGGTGCTGATGCGAGTTTACAGATATTTCCAGTCACCGTGATACATTCAGTAATGTCTCTCTTCATAGTTTGTCCAAATCAATCTGCACCTCTTCCATGAGGCTGGCTGTGAAGGGCAGAGCAGGAATAAATCACAAGGTGTCATATAAGAGGAGGTATGGAAATAGGTGCATGCAAAGCTCATGCTAATTTCTGATGGAGTTTACTGTGTCAATTCACGTTCTCATCCCGTAGAATCTAGACGAACAAGGAATGTACTCCCAACAGCCCTGTAAACCAATTTTTGTGAAAATCTATGAAGTTGTCTGTTTCTAAAACAGTGCAATAGTAGGAGTTGTCTGTGGCGCTGGCACCCCGTAGTGTGTTATCATCATCCGTTTTACCAAGGCTGCCATCTCCTCCAGTTAGTATAGTAAAATGGCTATCCAGGTGCTTGAGAATTGTGAATGAGTTCTTTCTGATCCGGAGCAAAACACACACGATTCCCGAAGCAGAGTCTTGCTTTAAGGTAGGCGCACCCTGTCCTGGCCGTCTGGTCAGGCTCCCACTCTCCCATCAGACAGCCAGAAGCTCTTGGGGAGACTGGAGAAAACCAGCGTGTCTCCATCTCAGCCTCTGTAACGCATTCATGCAGTATAACATTGCACTGCACTCTGTAACATTGCATTGCACTCTGTAACATTGCATTCATATATCTCAGCCTCTGTAACGCATTCATACAGTATAACATTGCATTGTACTCTGTAACATTGCGTTCATATATCTCAGCCTCTGTAACGCATTCATACAGTATAACATTGCATTGTACTCTGTAACATTGCGTTCATATATCTCAGCCTCTGTAACGCATTCATACAGTATAACATTGCATTGTACTCTGTAACATTGCGTTCATATATCTCAGCCTCTGTAACGCATTCATACAGTATAACATTGCATTGTACTCTGTAACATTGCGTTCATATATCTCAGCCTCTGTAACGCATTCATACAGTATAACATTGCATTGTACTCTGTAACATTGCGTTCATATATCTCAGCCTCTGTAATGCCTCCAAGGGGCCGCGTCCTTCAGGGTGACGGAGTCTCGACGTGACCCAGATGAGTTCTGTGATACCATTCGAGGGTGCCCCTCATAACGGAGACTCTTATCCCTCGCCCCCAGAGGGCCGGGCGGCTTACACGGGGATGACGGTTTCTCGCGTTTCCTTTTGTCCCCTCCAGTAAGACTGTATGCTAAGCTGTAGATGGGCCAGATGGGCCTGTGTCTCCCCAGCCTCCCACCAGCCTCTCCCCAGCCTCCCACCCCACCACTGTCTCTGTTGGCTGCAGGTAAACATTAAGGCAGACACACAGGACCCGACAGGGAGATTACTATGCACTACATCACTGTTCTTTTGACAGACCGGCCTGTCACTCTCTGGCTGACGGGGTCAGTGTAATCTGGAGGAGGGCAACTTCCTGTCACCAACTGCTCCTGCCCGCGCAGCCACACCGGCCGCATTCGACTGCTTTTTCTGGGATTCCTCTTATAGGAATGAGGTTTTTATGTGGGTGTTCTTGGGGCTTCAATATTGTCTAGATTTGTGTATGTCTGTGTATGCGTGCGCATGTTTCCCCCCCTCGCCGTTGCTTGTAGTGACCTATTTCCATCTTTGATAAATCCCTTTTCGCAGAATGTGTAATGCCTCACTATGGCAAAAGGGATTTGCGGGCTGCTCAGTCTGAAAAGATCTGCGTGCTCTACCAAGCTGCATTGTTGCATTTGATCGATTGCTGTCGTGAAGCGGTTATGTCAGGCACCGGGCGGGGACACAGAGACGTAGCATTAGGCATATGTATTATCTAGATGGACTGACTGCTTGTCCCCGGAGGGTAAGGTCGTACCGATGGCCCGATAGGAGGGCCCATATTGATTCAGCTAATGTGAAGCTTCCAGTGCCAGATTTATTAACCATTAACCCGAGTGCTGCCGCCTGTCATTATTTAAGTCAACACGAGGCGGACGATAAAATGGCTACTTGCCCCCGTCCCCCCCGTCCTGTTTGAGCACTCTGTGTGCTGTAACACTAGCCGTCCGCGTCGCTGTCCTGGCCCTGTGTGGCAGTGAGCACGCAGCCAGGTGACGGCAGAGCACGGGCGTGTAGAAAAGGAAAGAGAAGCAGGGGGAAGGGTGAGTCGCGGAGCCTGAGAAGAGCATCTCCGTTTGGGGTGATTTTTTGCTCCTCAAACAATGGGTGGGGGGGGGGGTGGGGGGGACGACTCGTTCAGATACGACTAAAGACCGTTTGGGGTTATTTTTTGCTTCTCAAACAATGGGGGGGTGGGGTGGGGGGGGGTGGGGGGACTCGTTCAGATACGACTAGAGACCTGTCCGTCCTCCTAAACCCCGACCGTGTCCTGCGTGAGAGGATGCTTCCTTACCGTTTGTTCTTTTTGTTCCTCCCATGCAGACCAAACCCGTTGCGTTCGCCGTCCGCACCAACGTCCACTACAGTGCCACTCGCGACGATGACGTGCCTGTGCCGGGCATGGCCGTCTCCTTTGACGCTAAGGACTTCCTCCACGTCAAAGAGGTGCGCGGTCGCCCGCTGATGTCACATGGTGGATGACGCCCGCTGACGTCTCATGATGGGGCGGGAAAAAAATTAGATGGAGGAAAAAAAATATGATTGTTTGACAGATTTGGTGATGAGTGATGATTTTGACCAACCTAAATACAGTTATTGCTCCATACCCAAAGAACATGTTTCTGTCGATGTGTAGAAATTCAACAATGACTGGTGGATTGGGCGGCTGGTGAAAGAAGGCTGTGAAATTGGTTTCATCCCCAGTCCTGTGAAGATCGAAAACACTCGGATCCTACATGAGCAGAGAGCCAAGCAGGGCAAATTCCACTCCAGGTACGAGTCAGCCAGCGGTTCCCATCGCAACCAAAAACACTCCTCCCCAACTGTGTGGCTCTCATTTTAAATGCATCGATGTATTTCTTGCGTAAGACTTCACCAAACACTATTTGGTCTTTGCAGTAAATCCGGAGCAAACTCATCCTCCAGTTTAGGTGAAGTAGTTCCTAACTCGCGGAAATCTACCCCTCCTTCGTCTGGTGAGTACTGGCTGTTTCACAAAAGAATGCACGGAGCATAAAAATATTTTTTTTTATTTAAAAAATATACATTGTGTAATATAGCAGTTTGTTTTAATTTTGTATTTATTTGCAGCCTATTATATATTTGATTATAATTTATTATAACTACATATATCTGCATTTCAGCATCATTTACATACTATATCTATATCATACAGTATGTTGATGTAATGTGCTGTCACTGTCTACTGTTGGTACCCCCGGTTTGCATGGGTTAATAGTAATCCGCATAGGCTTCATGGTAATTTGTATAGGGTAACATTACAATAAAGATTAGTGTAGAGCACATATTTTCTATTTTCAAATATTGCATGGTACTATAAAGAGTATTGTGATACTATATATTTGAAGTATAATGGCCTGCACCTTTTTAATTTTGCACTCAATGACAAATGACTGAATCTTTTCTCGATGGATGAATCACATATGTTGATATAACTGTGACATTTCCCTAACCCTAAGGTCACATGTACAATAGATGTCAAACATTCCTGTTACCTGTGTTTCCTCTGTGTGACGGTGGACTGTGGTGTGTCTGTGTGCGTAGCCGTTGATTTAGACGCAACAGGCTTAGACCCTGAGGACAATGAGCTTCCAGTCAACCAGCGTTCTCCTAAAGCCAGTCCAAACACTGTCATGTCACCCCTAGCCAAAGAGAAACGAATGCCCTTCTTTAAGAAGGTAAAGTAGGGGGGCCCGTACTTGCCCTCTCCCCGTGTCTCTTTCTTGCTCTGTCCCGCTCTGTCCCATCGGCACGGCTTCCTCAAAACGCCTGGCGCGGCTCCGAGGACCCTTTCTACGCCCCGTCATTGTGTATCCTACGTGTAACGCCGTCCTTGTTCTGTGGCGTCGCATCAAGCCATCAGCATGCACGCCTTTTCTTAACCTCTGTCTTTCTCTCTCTCTCTCTCTCTCTCTTTTCTTCGCCATAGCTAAGCAGAAGCAGAAGTCGGTAAGTCAGCGTGCGGCACGTAGCACCGCAGCAAAGCCCGGGGGGGGCGACCTAGGGGGTCGGGGATGTGCCTCTGTGATTCCCCCCCCTCCAAAGTGATGCTCCCCTTGCTTCTCTGACAACTCCTTCCCTCTGCCTATGATCTCTGTGCTTGTGTTTGCTCGTGTGTTTTGATCCAGATTTAGTGGGACCTCAGTGTGTTCAGCTCTTTCATATGATAATAGGTTTGTGAAACCCAGCCCTTGTTGAAGGCCCCCGAATATTGTGGTGCTGGTTATTTGCTGCAGAACATAACATAAATAAATGAGGTGTATTCTTACAATTTTCATAAAAGCATTCTTACGCAATACTCTGCTTTAATATAACATAACTGACACTTTTGGCACTCAAAAATCTAATCTCCAGTAAGTTGTTTTTTTTGCACTCCTTGGCTTGCAGGGACAAAAACACCCTTTGTACTCCCACTCAAATTTTTGGGAATAATGCAGCAATAATAAGTATTTTTCTATTGTGCGCAACAGTCGAAATGAACAGTGAATTGTGAGCTTAGACCAATCCTCTCCTCAAGTTGTCCAGCAGTGGAATGAATCTTTCAGTAATATCCCTCCTGATTTAACATGACGTCCCTAGGGAAGGCCAATGACGGCAGCAGATGTAACTAGTGTAAGACACATACAAGCCATCGAAACACACAAGAGAGAGAGGTACACACACACATGGGAGAGATATGGAGGCAACAGAATGAGACGTATAGGCCCACAAAAAGTGAAAGAAACCACTCTGTTGGCGGTGCACCTCCATAGTAGCAGAAATACAGTGGTACAGAGGTAAACATTGCGTTCATGTGTTTCATGGTGGCACGTAAAAAAACAAGACGGGACAGGAAGGAAGTGTGAAGGTGTCTAATTCGGAAGGACCTGAGGGTGTGAGAGCAGTGGGGAGAAGACTCATGTGTCCATCCTCATCCAGCTGTCACTGCAGTGTTGAGTAGAGCTTTGTTCCTGCTCCCGTTTTTCCCCATGGAGAGACGAAGAGGGTTCCCGCTCTCCTTTCCCTTTGTCGCCCCGCCTCGCTTGCACACCTCCTCAGAATGTTCCGCTCTGTCGCATGCCTGCGACAACGATGGCACACACAGATGTGGTGTGTTAGAGGTCCACTGCCTCACTGTCTCACACACAGAAACACACAGACACCCGCACGCAGTCCCCCAAAGCTGTCACACACACTGAGCTCCCACTCTGTCGCTACTCTGGAGTGAAAGTGTCTCCGCTAGTCGGCTCTTTTCCCATAGGTTTTAGTGGTGCAGTAGTGTTTCTGTTCTTCAGTGTCTACTGCCAAACCCTCTTTTGAGAAGAGCGCCAAAATGATGAAACGATTGACTCAAATTGCTTCATAATTGTCTGTTTGCTTGCCTTTTATTATTGTTAATCAAACTTTGGAATGCATTTTAAATGTGCAGATATGAAACCACATTTGATCAGTTTTAATTGGTTTCCTTTAACTACAAGTAAACATTTGTGGTTTCATTGGGTTGTGCTGGTTATGCTGAGTCGTCTTATTTAGTGGTTCTGCATTCTTCCTTTTAAATATCTACAGTTATGCTTTTCTAGCCCTTTCTTCAGAGAAGTGTGTGTACATCATCTCCAAAAAAAAAACACGTAACCAATACATCTTGATTCCCCTGTTCTCCTCTGGCAGACGGAACACATTCCTCCATACGATGTCGTGCCTTCCATGCGACCTGTGGTCCTGGTTGGACCGTCGTTGAAGGGCTATGAGGTAAACAGCTGTACCTCCTGGACACGAGGATGACAGAGAGAACATTTCATACTAGCCAAAACTAGACATCTCTGGGGCTCTCACTAATACACATCGTCTGTATATTCACCCACATGGGTTTCTGGAAAGATTGCCTAGCGTTTTTTGGTCTTGTTTCTTTCATTTCCAGGTGACAGACATGATGCAGAAAGCACTGTTTGACTTCCTGAAACACAGATTTGAAGGAAGGTAAGTTCAACATAACCCTGTTCTCCCTTCGTTATTTTTCTCTCTCTCTCTCTCTCTCTCTCTCTCTCTCTCTCTCTCTCTCTCTCTCTCTCTCCACCATGTCCTATAGGCTGGTATTTGGCTGTCCCCAGAGGTTTCACAGAGGGAGTGTGTAACAAGTTTGTTTGGCCTGGAGATGTGAGCCGTTGCTTTAAATAGGTCTTCTCCATGTCCTTAATAGGCCATAGTGGGTCCTAGTGCTGCGCGGGGTCCTCCTTGAGCTGTGCTCAGTCAAGCCTTAGGCTGGCTCCTCTCCCGTCCACTGCGCTGAAACAACAATGTTGCCACAAAGCCAGCCGTTTGCTGTAACAGCGCATTTTACACATTGACCTTTAAATGATGAAAGCAATGATGGCCATTACTGAATATTATTATTATGATAAGTAGAGTTTTAAGTTTCCCCTTTGATTTGTTAGGTGTGGTAGTAACTATTTCTTTCTCAGCAATGGTTTCTCATAGCTGTGATCGATGTGCACACAATGAGATTTTCCTCATCTCTTTTAAGCATTTTTGGATCGATCGTGGCTTTGCGCCAGCACAGTACTCCATAAGTATACATGTCAAAAAAGCTGGAACCTTCCTTTATTTTCTAGCTGACTGTGTATTCTCTCATACTTTTCTTGCCAGGATATCAATCACTCGAGTCACAGCGGACATCTCACTTGCCAAACGCTCTGTCCTCAACAACCCAAGCAAACATGCTATCATAGAGCGCTCCAATACCCGCTCTAACTTAGGTAAGTTCTAGAAACGACTGCTTAGGAACATCGATTGATCTCTCGTCTATTTTAACTGAAACAGAAATGTGTGAAAAAGCAACAGAAGGATTAAACTGTTATGACACCTAGAAATAATGCTTTCCAAAGGCAGTAATGCCATAGTTTGTTTGGCTTGTGAGTTGGTTATGTTTGGAAAGATAGAAGAACGCTAGGCAACAAAGGCAAGAAGCTCTTTAATCGAATTGGGTTTGAATAGCAAGAGTCCATTCAAAGGAATCAGATTGTTGTATAATGACCTGACGAGAGGGCAACATTAGTGAAAGCCACGGGGGCTTGTGATGGGATCAGCAGAGAGCATGTTCTGCCTCTCGACAGCAGAATAAGGAACATATCAGGCATCCTTCTTGTAGACCCGGGACCTTGGTGATGTGAACTCATGCCATTCTGCCGCTTTAACAAAGCGGTCGCTGAATAAGCTGTGGCGCGAACATGAAGACAGTCTCGCTGTTGCTCCCTCCCCCTTTCTTCTTGAAAGGTAGATTACCTGAGCTGAACTGTATTTTCTCTGCCTTTTACAAAAAAAAAAAATTCTAAAGCTGCAGCAACTTGTGTAACTATTTTATCACTTCACGAAATAGATGTTGACATTCCATTATAGCTTGACTTTTCTGTGGCTCTGAAAGTCATGAAAGCTAGCAAGGCCTTATGTTTCTTTGAATGGAAAGTATGCCCTTAAGTGACACAGCCTGTCAACAATTTATTTGCAATTAGATTGATGCTTTACGCGGGTGAAGAACTAAGTGATGCAGGAGTCTTGTTTGTTTGAGGTTATAGAATGTTGCATTCCTTACATAGCTGTCACTTCCTGTTTTGTTTTCTTCAAGAGTCAGTAGCAATGCCCTGTGTTTGGAATCAAATGCCTTTACTACCAAAAAAGAAACCAAGTGGCGTAATTATGTATAATAATTATTAGACCCACATCTGGCCAGAAGGCTCAGTTTCCGGAAACAACCAACCAACCAACCAACCAAACAAACAGGTCTCTCAGGGTGGGTGGGACGAGGATCTCTGGCGTGGGATGCTTGGCTTTGGCAAACAGGCGGCGTTTAACTTAATGAAGGAAATGCAACTACAAAACGAGAGTCCAGTTTTTGTTTTTTTGACTGATAATCATGATTTATGGATAGTGCCTGTGTTAATCCAGGAAAAGTGAATTTACGCATAGATTTGGTCTCGCAGAAGTTGCTCCCTACATAGGTGTTCTGACGATGTCATCCATAGTTGCTGCTGTGTCTTAGGCTTGGTTAAGCAATGCGATAGCCAACTTCCTCAACCTGTGCTTCATCTCTCTGCATCTCCCTCCCTCCTACCTCCCCTCTCCCTAGCTGAGGTCCAGAGCGAGATCGAGAGGATCTTTGAGCTGGCTCGGACCTTACAACTGGTGGTTCTCGATGCGGACACCATCAACCACCCGGCTCAGCTCGGCAAGACCTCCCTGGCCCCCATCATCGTCTACGTCAAGATTTCCTCGCCAAAGGTGAAAACCACTCGGCGCACTTCCATGCCCGTCCCTCGCCGTGTGCTGCAAAACGTGCATTGAGGTCCTATTTTGGTGCTGCTTTTCTAGCAAGTCGTTGGTATAATGAAGTCTACCAGTCAATACAGGCAGTGAAATCTAGTGAAGTGGTGGACTGACTGACCGAGGGGAAAGACAGATTGATGAAGTAATGGAAGGTAACAGAAAGGCTCACATGACTCTCGTGAGTGTAGGCTGGTAGCTCGTTCACTGGCTTATGGACGTCCCCCGGGGGCCTTTGGAGGCCCGTAGTATGGATGTGGCTCGTCACACCTTATATTGCTTTTCCGTTACTGAGTGGTGTCCTGCGCAGGGTTTTAAATGCGGCCTGTCACCTTTTGACGGCTCCTCTCGTCTGAATGGGAGGAAAGTGCGTGAGGAGACGGATTCATTGCCCTGACCTTCGGCCGTGTGTAAATAAAGCTCGTCGTTTAGCGATGAATAGAAAAAACGCAGGCATTTGAGTAACATGGGAAATAAAAAAAAGTATAGTTGAGGAGGCATGAAATACGAGCATTAAATCAAGGCACCGTCACGCTGAATGAAACTCAGATGGGTTAAAAACCCCTGCTGTGCCTGCTTTAAGCTCTGCCCTCCTCCACAACAACAGCCATCAACTTTACAGCTTATGTCTCTAATACTTAAGCCTGGCCGTCTAGCTTTAGTTTATATCACATATACATATGTGACATATATATACATATACATATATACAGTACGGTGCATATGTTTTAGGCAGGGGACGCTGTTTTGAAGGCGAAGCGAGATACAGATTTGCTTTTGCCTCACTTTGTACTTTATGAATTGATTAAAAAAAAAAAACTTTCATATAAAATTTATATTTTTCTATTTACTTTTCCTAACTTCACTTCACACTTGCCTAAAACGTTTGCACAGTACTGTATATACAGTACCAGTCAAAAGTTTGGACACACTTTCCCATTGAAGTGAATGGAAAAGTGTGTCCAAACTTTGACTGGTACTGTATATACTGTATATACAGTATATACAGTACTGTGCATAGGTTTTGGGCAGGGGATGTTGTTTTGAAAGGGAAGGGTAGTCACACCAAATGTTGATTTGATACAGATTTGCTTTTCCCTCAATGAGTATTTTATGAATCGACAAAAAAAATAAACAATGAAAATGTATAGTTTTTTATATTATATATTTTCTAACTTTAAAGACTTCACACCTGCCTAAAACTTTTGCACAGTACTGTATATACTGTGTATATGTATGTATGTATGTATGTGTATATATATATATATATACACATATTTCCTATGGGCAGGCCTTTAAAGCCCTATAAATGACAAACTCTGAAATTAAAGTAAAACCTAATAGTTGGATTCTTTTAAGAGCTTGATATGGTCTATGTTAATGTGATTGCTTTGACCCTGACGTCTTTCCTGCCCTCATCTGCTCCCAAAGGTTCTAACGAGGCTCATCAAGTCCAGGGGGAAGTCTCAGTCCAAGCACCTCAACGTCCAGATGGTGGCGGCCGACAAGTTGGCCCAGTGCCCTCCTGTGAGTTGGCACACTGGCACCTAGTCACACCTGCCCTAGAGTCTGCACCTCTGCACACGATAGATGTGCACCGCTTGTGTTACTGGACCGGGTGTTTTAAGTAATTGTCAAAACGCCAGCAGTTATTTTAGAGTTTCAAATTCTAACGTGAACTGAAGTTTATTATTAATGATGCATGTTATCAGCCTAGGGTTTTAGATAGCAAATGTGCCTATATACTTACTAGTGAAAAGAAAAGGGTGTAAAAAGTGTGTTCTGATAGAATCTGGATGGCAAGCTAAAAGTTTAAATCTAATAGATCTGCATCTGTGGTGAAAGAATGTTATTCTTCTGTTAATATTCTTGATTATTTTTTAGATTTTTTTTTATTATTAGTATTTTAAGTTTTGAACATTTGGTTTGCTCTCCGATATGGTAAATTAATTTGCCCAAATCTTTAGCCTTTTTCTATTGTATACGTTTTCTAATTAATATGCAATAGAGTAACATTTTCTTAGCTACTATGTACAGTGCATTAGTTCTGTAAAAACGACACAGATTTTCCATTCCATCTCATTATCTCATGATCTCATCCTCCCTCTCTGCCCCTCTCAGGAGATGTTTGACATCATCCTAGATGAGAACCAGCTAGAGGATGCGTGTGAGCACATGGCGGACTACCTGGAGGCCTACTGGAAGAGCACTCACCCGGCCAGCTCCAACCCCCCGGACCCACAGCAGGATAAGGATGCCCCCGAAGCCCTGCCGTCCAGCCCTCCCCCCGTCAACAACTTGCAGGTATGGCTGCTGACCAGGCCCAGGGCCAACAGGGGTTAGCTTAGCTCCATGGCTCAGAGAAGCACCACAGAGAGGGGCCAGGGAAAGTCGCTGAGGGGCCTGCACTGCCAGCCGCTACCCTAGACAGGCACAAAAGGATCAGTACAACTCTAACATATAGCATGTGCGAGAATTGGGGGAGGCGTTATGGCATGATTGTGCAAACAAGCACGTCTTCTAAACCTCACAAGATGGAATTTTACTGTTGTGATGATTTCTACACTTGAAATGAAAATGTTAATTTACTGGAGGTTTCTGTGTAGATTTATGTTTGTTATATAAATGAAAGTACTTTCAGTCATAATTGTAATTTTGTCATTATAATTGATCTTTCCCCTTATCCCAACCCTTCCATTGCCACCCCATTGGGAAATGTAAGATTGAAAATGCAGAAGCTGGTGACAGTGCTGATGAGTGAGGTTATCATGTATAGTGTGTTGTGGTGAGTGGACTTCTGGGCCCTTACGTGAAGGGGTCAGTCTTGAGGCCAAATCTATAGGGGTTTACTATCTTGAGATTACACCTTCCACACCTAGCCATCCCAGTGGCTATACTTGTGATGTGGCTATATGTGATGCACAATTCTTATGCAGTCTTTTAGATATTTTACGTGAATGTGGTCTATTTAATTTTTTACTAATTTGCATAACATAAATGAATTATATGTTTTTTTCCAACACAAAACTACATGAATTAATCCATCCTTTATTTATGCAGGAATAAAAGGAATTGAGATTAATCTTCTTTTGTGGAGAAGCTCTCTTGTGAAAAAAAACACATGATGAAATGAATTAAATTCCTTTATAGTTCACAGGCTCTAGACTTTAAACGCATTATCCAATCTTTTATGACTAAGCTTTAGGATACATCTCAAAAGGTTATCAGTTACGAAAAATCCATATTTACAGATTCACATGACTGATGACCTTTAGGTTTTGTACGTTAGAATCTCTTTAAAATGTATAGGTTAGCTTCAACATGGGTTCACCTTGCATCTGCAGCTCGATTTGTGTGTTCTCTGTGTGTGTGTGTGTGTGTGTGTGTGTGTGTGTGTGTGTGTGTGTGTGTGTGTGTGTGTGTGTGTGTGTGTGTGTGTGTGTGTGTGTGTGTGTGTTTTACTCCAAGCATGGTGATTTGCGTATGCATATTTTAGATTTGCATGTGTTTAGGAGTCCAGAGTGGGTTTTGTGTGTGTGTGTGTGTGTGTGTGTGTGTAGGCAGAGCACTTTGTGGTAAATTTGTGAACCTGTATTGATTGGCTTGTTTTGCTAACCCCAGGGCAGTGCAGCAGAGCAGAAGGGGGATAAGGTCACAGGGGAGAGGAAGGGCTCCAGAGAGGACCA
>JAPMUY010001328.1:0-5000 GCA_026901105.3 Galaxias olidus
CGGACCCGAGCAGCTGAGTGGAACCGCCAAAGGGAGCAGAATGTGGAAACTGTGTCTTTATCTCTCTCTCCATCTGGGAGCGGCGTGACAGAGAGGAATAGGCTGTGGTGTTGTTTGGGTTTGGTCAGAGCGTAGAGGAGTCTAGTGGCTGGCAGAGATGCACCGCCAAACCCACCCGAAAAGAAACAGCGTTTGGTAGCTTTTTTATATGCTTGACGTTTGGGGTTGAACATGCAGATTACAGAAGCTCACCCAGCCACACACAGACACACACAGACACACACACACACACACACACACACACACACACACACACACACACACACACACACACACACACACACACACACACACACATACAGGCACCACACACACACACACACACACACACACACACACAAACACACCTACAGGCACACACACAGGCACACACACATACATACAAACACACACCCACATACAGACACACACACATACAAACACACACTTACAAACACACACACACACACACACACACACACACACACTCGCGCACACACTTACAAACACACACACACACACACACACACACACACACACACATACAAACACACACACACACACACACACACACACACACACACACACACAAACATATACAGACACTTTACACGAACACGACCCCCTACTCCGTTGTGTTGTGTGTCTTGTCTCTCATATGCTTGAACGATTTAAAGAATGTCATTTCCATGGCTGGAAATTTTAAGGTCAGTGGTTTAAAGGAAGCGGAGCTGTCAAAGGCACCAGCAGGGGCAAGGTGGGGGGGGGACTCCCCCCAGTTAAATAGCCCCCCCCCTCCAGTTATATTGGGCGGGCCTCTGGAGCCTGTTGCCTGCCTGTGGCTCCATGGTGGCTGACTGATGGAAAACGAGTGAGTTTGAAAGGCTGATACGTGTTGTGACTGTTGCACACCGTTTGTATATTATTAGTATTGTTCATATCACTGTAGTAGTACTGTATTATCACTCATGTGGTACATTTCCTGTGGATCTGTCTTAGTTAGAGGCGAAGATTTTACCGGAATAATGCAGATCAATATTTAGCTTGTGTTTTACATGTCATTAACGTCACTTGTTTTGTTTCTTTGATCACCTGGAATTTAATTGGAATTTGTCCGTTTGCTCACCATTCCTGTGATAGAAATTGTACACACATATCATAATATAGAATGCATTTCTTACTGCAAATAAATAATAATATACTGTATATATAAATATTGAAAATTTTGTGAAAATAATTGAATGGGATTAGGATGTGTTTTGTTCTTATTATTTTTTTATATACAGTATATATATATTTAAAATTATTATTATTACCAACACACAGAGAGGGAGCGGTCACAGCCGAGTAGAGTTCATTGTCAGGACACTGTGGCAGTGTTGGCCGCTGTCCAAAATGGAGGTTCAACTAAGAGAGCTTCCTCCCAAAACCTCCAGGCTATCCAGCTTCCCCATACAAACATTACCAGACATTACTGTACATTCCCTCTTAGCAAGCGTTCTTATTTACCCGAAAGCACACGTGTACTCCTAATACCATGTGTATTTTCACTGTACCTAGGTCAGCCACATCTTCCCATTGCCCTTTTGGTTCTGCCTCGTGTTTGTTCATCTGTTCGGCACAGACATCCTCTGCCATCCTTCATGGCGAACAGTGTGGGAGGGTAAACACTGTACATGTGGAACTGCTTACGGGTTTGGTTCTGGAGCGCAGTAACCCAATCCCTGTATACAAGCTGAACCCGTGCTCCTCATAATCTCAGCCATACCCCTGGCACTCGGCTCTTTTAATAAAATTATGTGTTTACATATTCTCCAGGGGGCCGGAGTCTCTGTTTCCAGCGGTTGTACAGTTTGTCACAGCCTATAGATTTCCCTGCGTACAGCTGCTTAGCACATCAGCGGATCCCGAGGCCTCGAGACCACGAATTGAAATTTTTGTGGCCAAGTAATTGGCGAGTGTGGCTGACAAAGCTAGTGTTTAGTGTACTTTGAATGGTTTTAGTCTTTTCACAGACAATTAGGTTTGTCTTTGGTTTCTGTGAGGGTAGGCTGTGCTAAGTGAATGTCTGGTTAACAGAGCTATGACAGAGAACGGGCTGATGTACACACACACACACACACACACACGCACACACACTAGCACGTGCCAATAGATATGTCTGAGTGTTGGTTTTGTCAGTGAGCTCACTGAAAAAAATAAATAAAACAGTCCCACTGTAAAATATTTTCTCAGTTGCAGTCTCGTGTATGGATTTCAACTCTTATTTTAGTACAGAAATTAAGGAGCTTTACAAAATCCCTAATTTCTATGATTTACTACGAAGGCGTTTTAGGTGGAAAATCCGTTCAAAAAGGCTATACTTAGAGAGTAGAAAATATCTTGCCAGCACGCATTGAAAACCCCTCCGACAGCGTTTCATTTTCTTAGCTTGACGTAATTGGGCCGTTCACTCTGTTTCCCCGCATGGCTGTGAAAGTAAGAACCGTCGTGTTTCCACATCCAGGCTCTTCCCGTCTCATAAAACGGGTGTTTTACAGCTGGTTGGTGTCGCTGGTGACATGAATACACATATGTCAAACAGCGTCGTAAAAAAAAGAAAAAAGAAAGAAATAAAACAGAGAGACCACCGCACACTTGATGGTCGTGTTGAGAAAAGTGGGGTCTAACCGGGTTCTAGCACTCAGTGAGGGTCTAACCGGGTTCTAGCACTCAGTGAGGGTCTAGCCGGGTTCTAGCACTCTGTGAGGGTCTAGCTGGGTTCTAGCACTCTGTGAGGGTCTAGCTGGGTTCTAGCACTCTGTGAGGGTCTAGCCGGGTTCTAGCACTCTGTGAGGGTCTAGCCGGGTTCTAGCACTCTGTGAGGGTCTAGCCGGGTTCTAGCACTCTGTGAGGGTCTAGCTGGGTTCTAGCACTCTGTGAGGGTCTAGCTGGGTTCCAGCACTCAGTGAGGGTCTAGCTGGGTTCCAGCACTCTGTGAGGGTCTAGCTGGGTTCTAGCACTCTGTGAGGGTCTAGCTGGGTTCTAGCACTCTGTGAGGGTCTAGCACTCTGTGAGGGTCTAGCTGGGTTCTAGCACTCTGTGAGGGTCTAGCTGGGTTCTAGCACTCTGTGAGGGTCTCTAGCACTCTGTGAGGGTCTAGCTGGGTTCTAGCACTCTGTGAGGGTCTCGGATGGTCTCAGACGGTCAGAGAAGTGGGTCCTGTCCCCTGAACCCAGCGGGCGTCACTTTGTCTCTTTTCTGCTTATTGAATTACGTACATTGTGGGTCATATTTCCTCCTAGATAACTGTCTGAAACACACTGGAGGATGTGGAAATTAATAACTAGCATTACAAAAATAAAATGAATTAGGGAAAACACCAGTGCAGATCAACTGGGGATCCCGTACAAATATATATATTTTTTATCGTAAAGTAGTTAATAATCAAATATTTAGTACAGTATGTTGTGGTCTTTGGTCTAATGTTTTAATCTATCCACATATTGCTTATCTAATGTTTCTGTGTAGAGGGATCACTTGTATTTCGATTTAGAACGGCGACTATGTTGTAACCAAAAACCAAGCTGGCTGTGAACAACACAGAAAAAATAATAATCATAAATAAAATAAAAAGTTAACCAACTAGCTGAGAGAGGTGTTGCAACCAGCTGTGTGGGTAGAACTTGTCAGAACAGCCTAGCGGGATTGATCAAAAGACTTGGACTTTGGTGAACCCTCGACCTCTGACCTATTCCACCCAGCAATGGCTGCTTCAATGCACCTGGAGTAGCAGGTTTATGTTTTGGCCTTGGGCGCACTTTCATTTGTGCCGCAAATACCTCACATTTATCAAAGGGAAAGAAAATTACATGTCTACGTACAGAACCTCCCGTCGATGGTTTTCAGAAAGGAACTGTTATGAGGAAAAAAACTTCCTTTTTCATTTGTGACTACAAACATACAAAATGGAGCCCGAGGGTGGGGTGGTGGAGGGGGGGGGGGGGGGTACAAGTGAGAAAACACAGCTCCAATGATTTGCGACTTCCACTCTCAGACAGAAGTTATTGGAATGCCTTGCTCGTGGCTTGGTGGCTCGCTTTTCTTTGAACGCTGTGGATATATTCTCAGTAGTGTGTTACATAGTAGACCTAGAAGTCATTTGTTTTTGTTATTGTTTCGTTTCGGAGTACTGTTGTAGAATGTATGTTTGTCGACACATATCACGGTGAACCTTGGCACGAGAAATGGAAAGTTTGTGGCAGATGTCAGTGGGATTATTAGCTAATATTAGATTGCTTTTTAGTAGCCATATATAAAAGAACGCCATATATAAAAGCACACCATTGCTTTGTTATATAACTGCGTTGTTTACCGGTTACATGGGAAACAGGCAGTCGCCGCTACCCAATTCCTGTGTGTTTGAGAAAGAAAGGGAGGAAAAAAATATATTGTTTTTAGAAAAGTACACTTAAGGAAAAAGAGAAAGACACAGGGAGTGGAAGAGGAGGGTAGTGGGAGGAGGAAGGAGATGAAAGGATAATGGCTGATAAAGAGAGAGAGAGATAAATTCTTGTACCTAAAGGAGGGATTGGACTACATGGACAGGCCTGTAGGCTGTGTCTTCTCTCCCAGACAGAATCCAGACACCGTCTGCGTCCAGAGATTGATCCAGAGTGGATGCTAGGAGGGGTCTCCCGTCGGCATGTGAAGGATTACACTTTGTGGAGTCTTTTTCTCAGAGTTTTCAAAAATGTGCTGATTGGTTGTTGTCCAATATTTGTATTTTATCAATTATTTAAAAAAATGGTTTTAAGAAAATAGCAATGGTTGCTTCCAACTTATTTCAATTAAGAATAAGCTGTGTATATATAGACACTCAGTACTTTGATGAAAGTTCTTGCGTTGGGCTCTTTTCCCCCCTGCCTATAGTAAATCCGTTGGTGTAAATTGAAGCCTCCTGATTTCCCATGGCTTTGGTT
>JAPMUY010001328.1:17500-20000 GCA_026901105.3 Galaxias olidus
ACTGACTGTCAGGTGTGGCCCTAACAGGAGAGCTGTTTATATTGCAGGTCACTTCCTGGGCAACAACACGGTGATTGATGTGCTGAGGAGCCAGGGTTACGAGGTGGAGCATACTCCCGCTGGGCAGCCCATTAACAGGTAATAATACACCCTGCCCTCCGCACACACACACACACACACACCTATCCACGTACGTAGGCGCTCAAAGACACACACTGGCGTCGATATTTATTCATATGAACATATACAGTAGTTCACACACAAACACGCACACACACACACACACACACACACACACACACACACACACACACACACACACACACACACACACACACACACACACACACACACACACACACACACAGACACCAAGATATGCATACATATGAGAATGTACACACACACACACACACACACACACACACACACACACACACACACACACACACACACGTATCTCTCTCCGTCCTTATCCGTCTCCAGGGGAGGGATGTGCCTGTGCCCTTTGACCTCTCTCTGTCACAGAGAGGAGGGCGTTTATTGGACTTTCTCTAACACACTGTTGGGGTTCAGAGAGCCATTGAACAGAGGAGCACTAAACGAGGCCAAACAAAGGGCTTTGAGGCTGTGCTGGGTTTCAAACTTCAACAAAAGTCAAGAAGGAATTCAAGAATTTTCCTTGTCCCACTTTTATTGACCATACCTAATTTATGTACAGCTATAAGTATGGAAATTCTGAATTAGAGGGTTTGCAGATCGGAGGATTGTTTTGAGCTCACTGGCTTACTGACTGACTGACTGGCTGGATGACTGGCTGGCTGACAGGCTGGCTGGATGACTGACTGACTGGCTGGCTGGCTGGATGGCTGGCTGGATGGATGGCTGACTCACTGGCTGGCTGGATGACTGGCTGGCTTACTGGCTGACTGGCTGGCTGGATGACTGACTGGCTGGCAGGCTGACTGGCTGGCTGACTGGTTGGATGACTGGCAGGATGGCTGGCTGGATGGCTGACTGGATGGCTGACTGGATGGCTGGATGGCTGGCTGGCTGGCTGGATGGCTGACTGGATGGATGGCTGACTCACTGGCTGACTGGCTGGCTGGATGACTGACTGGCTGGCAGGCTGACTGGCTGGCTGACTGGTTGGATGACTGGCAGGATGGCTGACTGGATGGCTGACTGGCTGGCTGGATGGCTGGCTGGCTGGCTGGATGGCTGGCTGGCTGACTGGTTGGATGACTGGCAGGATGGCTGGCTGACTGGATGGCTGGATGGCTGGCTGGCTGGCTGGATGGCTGGCTGGCTGACTGGTTGGATGACTGGCAGGATGGCTGGCTGGCTGGCTGGCTGGATATGGTGAGAGGGTGACAGAGGAATGAAGTGTTCTGGAACAGCCACAGGAACTTGTTTTGAGTGTTTAAAGAGAGATGTGGCTTGGTGGGTGAGTTTAAGTTTGTGTGTGGGGAGAGACAGAGAGAGAGCGAAAATAAAGTGTGTGTCTGCGCGTGTCCGCATAATTAACATATGCCATTGTGTCTGTGGTGTGTGTGTGTGCAGTTCCGTGTCGATGTTGAGGGCCGTGCTGTCCACGGGCGGAGGAACGGACATTTACAACAGGGGGACCCGACCGTGGTCGTTTGTACCTAAGGGTCGCGAACCAAAGCAGAGGTCGTTTGTACATGTGGGGTCGCGAACCCAAGCAGAGGTCGTTTGTACCTAAGGGTCGCGAACCCAAGCAGAGGTCGTTTGTACATGTGGGGCCACAAACCCAAGCAGAGGTCACTTGTTGCTGTGGGGTCGCGAACCCAAGCAGAGGTCGTTTGCTGGCCGTGTCTCTATTGTGTCACTGTCTGGGAGAAAGGCAGTGCACGCCAGTGGAAGCTGACCGGAGGCCGTGCTGACCACCTGAACTCTGAACTGACCACCTGAAGGCTGAACTGAACACCTGAAGGCTGAACTGAACACCTGAAGGCTGAACTGAACACCTGAACGCTGAACTGAACACCTGAACGCTGAACTGAACACCTGAAGGCTGAACTGAACACCTGAAGGCTACCTTTGGCACTCCCTGTAGAACAGCAGACGTTTCCAGCCAGAAGCAAACCCATGAGAAAGACCCAGGAAGACTGCAGGAGTAGTTTGGAACAGTTTGCCGCTCTGCATGCAGGAGTTAACACTGTGTTTATACTATAGTCACGTATTGTAACGTAAGATCTGAGGAGGAGGCGATGGAGAGAGTGGAACCAAAAGAGGAGAAAAAAGAGAAAGGTGTAGGTGAAGAAAGAGAGGAGGAGGAAACGGAGAGCAAGAAAGACAGTGGTGGTGAGACGAAAAGGAAAGGAGTGATTGATCAAAAAAAAAAGAAAAGGAAGAGGAGAAAGTGAGGAGGGAGGGAGAGAAAGAACAGAGAAGAATGTGTTTCCTGTTCTGCCATAGATTTGTTACTTATTAGGCTTTCTTCAAAAAAAAAAACACAAAAACCCCTGGCTCGGTT
>JAPMUY010001328.1:27500-32500 GCA_026901105.3 Galaxias olidus
AGAGATTGGAGATGGAGAGAGAGAGAGACAGAGAGAGAGAGAGAGAGAGACAGAGAGAGAGAGAGAGAGAGAGAGAGAGAGAGAGAGAGTTAGTGAGAGACAGAGTGAGAGAGAGAGAGAAAGTGAGAGACAGAGAGAGAGAGAGAGAGAAAGAGAGAGAGAAAGGAGACCAAGAAAAAGAAGGGGAGTGAAAGGGAGATCAAGAAAGATATGAAACAAAAAATGATATAGAGCTGTAAAACAGCCGGTCAGAAGGAGATAACTAAGCCTACTAACTAAGAGAGAGAGAGACCAGAGAGAGAGAGAGAGAGACCAGAGAAAGAGAGAGAGAGACCAGAGAGAGACCAGAGAAAGAGAGAGAGAGACCAGAGAAAGAGAGAGAGAGAGACCAGAGAAAGAGAGAGAGAGAGAGAGAGAGAGAGAGAGAGAGACCAGAGAAAGAGAGACCAGAGAAAGAGAGAGAGAGACCAAATAAAGAGAGAGAGAGAGAGACCAGAGAAAGAGAGAGAGATACCAGAGAAAGAGAGAGAGACCAGAGAAAGAGAGAGAGAGAGACAGAGAGAGAGAGAGAGAGAGAGAGAGACAGAGAAGAGAGAGAGAGAGACCAGAGAAGAGAGAGAGAGAGAGAGAGAGAGAGAGAGAGAGAAAGAGAGAGAGAGAGAGACCAGAGAAAGAGAGAGAGAGACCAGAGAAAGAGAGAGAGAGGGGGGGGGGAAGAGAGAACCAGAGAGAGAGAGAGAGAGAGAAAGAGAGAGAGACCAGAGAAGAGAGAGAAAGAGAGAGAGACCAGAGAAAGAGAGAGAGAGACTAGAAAAAGAGAGACCAAAGAAAGAGAGAGAGAGACCAGAGAAAGAGAGAGAGAGAGAGACCAGAGAAAGAGAGAGAGAGGCCAGAGAAAGAGAGAGACCAGAGAAAGAGCGGGAGAGAGACCAGAGAAAGAAACAAGGAGAGGTAGACCTTGCTCTCTTCCAGGAGAACTCCCTCTGCCATCCACTGCCAAGCTCTTTAGCAGCAGCTCAGCCAGCTGGCAGTAAGCCACCACCTGACCAAGCCATCCACCGGCTGGCTCATCTCTCAGTAAAACTGCCTTTCATTGGCCGGAATGGTTTTAACGGAGCTGTGCGCTGTTGCCTTCAGCACCCAGTTGTATTCTATCTATCTATTTCTGTCTATCTATCTATTTTCTCATTCTTTCTTTTCTTTCTTTCTTTCTTTCTCTTTCTCTCTCTCGCTCTCTCTCTTTCTCACTCCCCCTCTCTCTCTCTCCCTCTCTCTCTCTCTCTCTCTCTCTCTCTCTCTCTCTCTCTCGTTTTAATCACGCCCCTCTCTCCTGGGGGTTTCTGTGAACCAGAGGGGGGTTTCAGCGGCGCGAGGTCGTTCCTCGGCGCGGCACGGGAATCCGGCACGCTCGTGGGTCGGAGCGGGATTAGTCTGGAGACGGGGGATCGTTGGGTTTGGTCTGATCAGAGCCTGATCACTTCCAGAGCTCCGCACAAAACAACGGATCTAGAATTGTTCCAGTATCGTGTGTCCATTTTCTAAATAGAAATGATTAGCAGGGGTTTGACCTGCAGGGAAACGTTTCCGTAAACATAAGCGCCAACCGAACCGCAGATTTAAATATGATCATTGTCTGTTAAATCCTTTGGTAGCCCTTATTTAGCTCATTTCCTGTTTCGGCATGCTTTTGGGTTCCACTTTATGTCTCTTTATTGAATTATCTTTTTTTTTTCTTCTTTTTTTTTTGGTCTTTCAGCACCACCATCGATTCGGCCCCGCCCCATCTGGTACGCATCATCAACGGCTACATCACCGTCCGACCCCCGGACCGGGCACCGCGCGGTCGCTATGACAACCGCCTGGGACGGTCGTCGGGTTCCTCGACCTCTTCCTCGACGACCTTCCTCTCGACGCTGCTCACTCTAGTGCTGCAAGTGTGGACTCTGCTGCTGCTGCTCTAGTCTCAGAGAGAAGGAAAGGAGAGAGAGAGATAGAGAGAGAGAGAGAGAGAGAGAGAGGGATGGGTGAAATGAAAAGAGCCCTTTGCTGTGCCGGAATGGAAGGATCGTCGTGCGCCTACACCCTTTGATACTAGTCACAACTGGATGGTTCTGTCTTGATTGTGTGTCAGATTGTGTGTTTGTGTGTGTGTGTGTGTGTGTGTGTGTGTGTGTGTGTGTGTGTGTGTTTGTCGCACACAATGTATATACAATTGAAAACCCAAGCAGCTCTTAACCAACTGGTGAGATGGTTCCTTTGTTCCATATCCATTTTATTTATTCTTCAATTTTCGAAGAATCCGATTTTTGTATCGCATAATACTGTGGGAAAATTGTATATAATGTATTTACATATTATAGATCTGTATTATAGAAACATGAGAAAAAGTAAATGTGTTGAATGTCGTTTGTTGTTTATACATAGATATCATTATATTTTTAAAAGGAGTATTCCAGGAACTAACCAGCATAGCCTATATTCATCTCCTTAAGAGAAAGAGGAGAGCGATAAGATTGTATCAGTGTTACCTGTATCTTCCATACTGTCCTATGAAAGAAAGGGTTTTACATAGAGATCATGTGTTTAATTTATTTAACTCTAGAGTTTTAGATCAGGTTTAAACTGCCCTCTGTTTTTACAGCATCTGTGATTCCCAGTGTGATTTCTCCAAAATGGACTGTGTAGCGCAGCACACATTATCGAATCGTTTTACCACGTAGCTCATTCACGTTTCATTTCATTAAGATGACTGTTATATTTCGCTATAAATGTTTAAAACAATAAAATATTTATCTAGTTTCATCAGTTACATCAATTGATCCTCAATGATTTAATTAAAACTCCCAACATAAACTGACATCCACAAACTGTTTGTTTTATATCCCAAAGTCCCTTAACTAAGATATGTGTTCCTGGCAAAGCTTTTTAATGAAGTATTATAGCGTTTATATATATATATATATATATATATATATATATATATATATATATATATACACAGTATAAACATATTGTGTATATATACAGTACTGTGCTTAGGTTTTAGGCAGGGGATGCTGTTTTGAAGGCAAAGGGTGGGCACACACCAAATGTTGATTTGATACAGATCTGCTTTTCCCTCACTTTGGATTTGATCAATTGATCAAAAAACAGCTAGCGGGGAAATAAAGTGGTAAACTCAAAGTACAAAGAAAACCCTGCCAGTAGAGTGGGACGGCATCAGTGGAATTGATTATCCACAGGGATGCTACCGGTATGTTTTCTTGTATTTGTTAGCAAAATGCACATGTTTTGTAGAAATAATTAGTTTGGATTCATGTGTTCCGTGTGTAGCTTACAGCCTGTAACATGCGACATTACAACAACAAGGACCGGAAGGCAGGGGATTAACGACCTGTCGACCACCTATCAAACAACACTAGCGACGTTAGATTAGTGGACGGGCGGTAGACCTATTTGTCACTTGTTAGTTCTTGCCATGCTTTAGGTCTTTAGGTGAGGAAGTGGCTGCGACACTGCTGGTCGTTCATTTTTTTTGTTTTCTTTTCAAAGGGGGTTGTTTTGCTTACTGGTGAAGATGTATGTTCTCCTTTCTGAGTCATAACATGCTTAGTGGAAATGAGTGTGTGCAATGGAAACAGGATTATGTCTGGAGAGCTTGGAAGCCCTGACGTCGAGTCCACAGAGGAAAACAATGAGAGGCGATTCAGCTTTGGGGGCTTTTTCAGTTTGATTTGAAAGATAAACGCACGCTTCGAAAGATGGCGTATGAGAAACAGAATACATGATTAAACACATTTTGCGACGTCTAGGATTGCGGACCGAAACGGGGCTCTTACGGAGAGCTTGAGGGATGGGGGAGTCTACAACAGGCAGCTATTTAAACTGACTGACCCTGCCAGAGCTGAGAGTGGGGGATTTATGAAAATGAGGAACAGTTGTCTATGACCCAATACAGATGTACCGCTACAAATCACTCCCACTCAACACGAGCATGTGCGCACGCACGCACACACACACACACACACACACACACACACACACTCACACACACACACACACACACACACACACACACACACACACACATACACACACACACACACACACACACACATCCTCTTGGACAGTAAACATTATAGGGGAAGCCGCTGGTGCAGGTGTGCTATGTGATGTTTCCTCCTCCTCCCCTCTTTCTTTCTCTCTCTCTCTCTCTCTCCCTCTCTCTCTCTTAAACACACACACACCCTCTCTCTCTTGCTCTCTCTCTCTTTCTCACTCTCTCTTTCTCTTAAACACACACACCCTCTCTCTTTCCCTCTCTCTTTCTCTCTCTCCCCCTCTTTCTCACGCACTCTCTCTCTCTCTTAAACACACACACACACACACACACACACAGACGTGTTGGCTCTGCATGCCGTGCTTCCTCTGTGCTTTGAAGCTGTGCTGTAGACTGTGGCAGTGGGCAGCAGCTGTGGCTCTACAGAGGGAGGAGGGGGCGACACGTCCCTCTGTAGCGGAGGCACTTCAGAGAGGAGAGCAGCAGCAGCGTCCATCCCTTACAGTCTGGGTGGGTCCGCTGTCGGGGGCCCGCTGTGGGCTCTGGGTTTACAGGAACATGAAGGTAAAAGCAAACTAATGACCTCATGATATACCAATAACAGTAAACCATTGATATTCATGGAGAAAAAATCCATCTGTTAACTATAGATACTGTCATTTTAACAGCACAACCGCATTAGGGTTTATGTGTTTTAACTTTTGTTATTAAATGCTACGTTTTCTATTTTGTAGCATACATTGTGTCACTAACAGACTTCAGTAACGTATATGGCCTATAGTACAGATGATCTGAGAGCCAGATGGCTGATAGAAGCGCCGGCAACATGTTCCTCCACAACAAACACCATCCATTTAAAAGTGATCAGGACCCCTTCGGAGATCAAACAGAAACGTGACCTTTTGTTGGCATGAAAAAATAAAGCGTCTGATTGTTCTTA